>CADDXX010001493.1:10966-28712 GCA_902810485.1 Alauda arvensis
AAAATAGTCCAAGAGGCAAGAGAGCCGTTCATGCAGTTTATTGACAGGCTGAAGCAAGCCTTAAAAAGGCAAATCAACAATGAGCCAGCCCGAGAGATTTTGCTTTTAAAGCTCGCAGATGAGAATGTAAGTGGGGACTATAAAAAGTTGGTTGAATCACTGACTAATCCAAATCCAACACTAGTAGAAATGATAGAAGCTYGTTAATCGCCTTGGTACACTAGAGCATACATCTGAAACCATGGCTGCAGGAATGGCTGCAGCTTTTGCAGCCTTTAAAGACCCCTCGTCTTTAAGGGAACCAAGAACATGCTTTGGTTGGGGAAAACCTGGTCATCTGAAAAAGGACTGTTTTGCTCAGAACAGGGCCAAGCAAAGGCTCCTGGCATTTGTCGCCGGTGCCATAAAGGAAGGCATTTTGCTAACCAGTGCCATTCTAAGTATGATTTTCAAGGTCATCCAATCCAGGGAAACCGRAGCCAGAGGGTGGCCTGGCACTAAGCTACAACACAAATGCCCCAGCTGACACAACTGGCTTGGCTTTTGTTGTTATTGTTGTTTTTTTCCTTTATTTGGCTGTCTGGGGAGCCGGTGGAACCGCCMCAAATCCAAGACCTTGGAGGAGCTTGTTATAGATGAGTAATGAATTGGTTGACTCTCATAATTAAGGGATAAATATTATGTGTATGTTAAATGAAGTTTCGCAGATGTTTAGTTATGTTATTGTGATAGGTCCTCCCATAGTCCTCTTTCCCCTCCCCCTTGTATTGTTTTAACGGGATGGCCTTGGTAGTCAGGGTATTTGGGCAAGGCCAGCTTGTGACTAAGAGGTGCGGCGCAACGACACCTGACCTCCAATCAAGCTGTAAGAAAATTATCTTGACCAATGGACAGCAAAGGAGTTGACTATCAAGACTTTGTGCGGGGTGGGCCTAAGAGTATAAAAGACAAAGCATCCATTCTGTAGATGAGCACATGGCTGCTGGTCATGGAGACTCTCAGCACTGCTCTTTCTCCTTATTTAGTCTTTTGTTGCATTTTGTTAAGGTTTAATAAACCTTTGGAATTTTAAAGGTGAGTGTCATTTCTCACAAGCTGAACTGACACAAGAAAGGGCATTTAAATCCATTAACTTCAGCTGCTAGAAGGAGAAAGCCCGTGCCAGAAATCCAACAGGTTACCAACTGCTGTGAACTCTTTTCTCCTCCCATCCCCATAGACAAAGAAGGGCGGTCGCCATCTTTGCCTCTCGGCCACACAGCAAGTTGGGGGTGTGGTGTGTTAAAAATGAAACATATAAAATGCCCAGTAATAAATCAATAAAATAATTTATTACCAAATAGAGTGACAAAATGTTGGGAAGCCACAAACAAAAGACAGAGCCGAGCTTGGGATCAGCTCTGGTTGGACCACAGGTACAGCCTCTATCGCACTGTACCCCCCCCCCCCCCCCCAAGTTCATGAAGTGTGCTTCGTGATGCTGGTTTTTATACAGTTTTTCTGCCCAGGGGCTATATTGCAACAGTCTTTTCTGTCTCCAGTTTCCACTGCATATTCATGTCGGTTTCTTTCTGCATTGCTGATCCACTGAATAGTTTTCCAGGCAACGATGTAACCCAGATGAGATTTCCCCGAAGTCAGCATTCAGTTGCAATGTCCAGAGATTACTGGTAGCATCTGGTGATGGTGCTAAGTGCCCAGTCATCTCCGGCTGATATCCATCTTTCCATGGTTCCACCCGTTCTTTCTGGTGCAAATGCCTGTCTCCAGCTTTACTGGCAAGGGTGATACAATCTCTGTATGTACATTCCAAAATCCTCCAAAATTTTATTCCAATTGATTACAGCGAGAGAAGCTTGGGTTATGTCATTCATATATTATACTATTTATAATAAAAATATTAATTATTCCCAGACATACATTACATGGTGCAAGGTTCAAAAAATTTTTTTTCTTTTCCTGTTCCTTTTTTCTTCCTGTGTCTTGCGGGCACCTCTATTATGTTTATTCTTCTGTTAATAAAAAAAAAAATCTTTTTTTTTTTTTCACTTTCACTCCTAGGTATCCATTTCTCTCATTGGCAGAAGAAAGGGGAGCTATTGAAGCCCTCTCTCTTTAGAGAAAAACGCTCATTTTAGAACATTTTTCTCCTAGAATTTGTCTCCAAACTGAGACAGGTACTCACAGCAACTGCTCTGTGKGAATGCAATTGCTTGCGCCTTTAATGGGGGAGTGTTTGGGTTCAGTATTTTTTCCTTTTGTTTCTTTCTCTCATGGTATGTTGTCCCTTTCTCTCATGGAATGTTGTCCCATCTGTTGCTAAGAAAATATAATGATCGGTACTTAAGAAAGACAAAAGAAGTTGCCAGGCTCAGGGGAGGACAGCACCTGGTTGCATTTCTCTTATCTGAGGGTTTCTCTCAGAGGGGCAGAGATACTGAGAGAATTGGGCTGGGGAAAATAGGGCACATCTCCTAGCTCTCTTGCCTTCTTGGCTTTCAGAGAGGAAAGAGGCTGTGGTCGCTGTGGAAAGAATTCGCCACCACTGTGGGGCTCTGCTTCTGCTGCCTTCTAGCACGAGTGGAGCTCTGCTCGTAAGAGTGGTTGTTGCACTGGGACCTCATTAGCACCCTTCCTCACCAAACAAAGGACCCTTCACTGTTTGCTTGGGTGCCTCCGGGGAAACCCCAGGATCCCTGAGCCCCTTCGCCCTCCCAGCCCTGTTTGGGAGCCAGCCTGCTGCTATCCAGCCCCCACTGTGCCTCCAGTACTGCTACAGATATGCCCTGGCCTGGCCAGGATCGAGTTTCCAGCAGCATCCGTCAGGGTAGGAGAAGCCACAGCTTTTAACATCCAGCCAATCTCCTGGGCCCCGCCTCGCCACCTCCATCTGGAGCAGCCTTGAGCCTGGGTTGAGCCATCCTGATCAAGAGACCGAGGAGTGAAGGGCAGGGAATGCTTCCACCAGCTCAACTACCCGGATCTTGGCCGCCAATCCTCCCCTCCATGTAGGCCTGAAGTCTTTGAGAGCTGCAGTCCTGCCTGGCTGAGATCACATGACCATCTGCAAACATGAGGTAGATTTAACTGTTTCTTTGACAAGATGAAGCTTGCAGAACATTGATCCTCTCTAAAGTGAAAAGAAAGTCATAGTGGGGACATTTTTATTTAGGCAGCATAAAGATACTGAGGTCTGTGAAAGAGACATGGTATCTTAAGGGCTGAAGAAATGAGACGCCTTAGGCTGAGGTTCTTTTGTGAATTGTGGTAACAGACTATAGTCTGTATATATATGTTAGAATATATCTTTAAACCATGGAAAATATGAACTGGGAAAATGATTGTTTGAATTGGTGGTCTTGAGCAAAGGTATTTATAATGGACTAAGTGAATATTGATATAGCAGGGACCCTATGGTCCCTTGAAGTATTTGAGCAAGATGCTTGATGTGATAAAGTCCTCTGCACCAATGCTTTGAACAGAGATTGAGAAGTGCTGAAGGAGCAAGCCTCTGTGCCAGTGAAGAAGTGCCCTTGAATGTGATGAAGAACATCCTTTGCACCTGAACTGTTCATTTTAAAATGACACCCCAGAATGCATAGAGTCCATGACCCAAGTGCCACTGATGGGAAAAGCTGCATGATATAGGAGAACTACAGAAACAGATTTCTGGRTGGCTGCTTTTGTGAGAGCTAAGAGCCACAAGCAGACTGTTTGTTTCTTGTGGAGAGTTACCAGAAGAAACTTCTCTCTCTAAAAAGACTGATGAAAAATTATTTTAGAAGAAGTACAGACCTTGGGTTCTGAGGGTTTTTTTGCCTTTATACAATGCCTTTGAGAAAGAAAAGAAGCTGGTGGGAGAGGGGGAAGTGTTTTGAAAGTTTCATTTTGATTCTTTGTTTTTTTCCTTTCAGTGCATGTGAATAAAACTATCTTTATATCTTTTAAGTTTGAGCCTGCTTTGTTTCTCCTAATCCTATCTCACAGCAGAAAACCACTACATTTAATTGGTGCATTGACTGGGAAAGCAAAATTGGTGAACATGAAAGCACTACATCTTTTGGTGTTTCTGCCTGGTTGGAACTTAAACCTAGCACAGCACCACAAGTCCCCTTAGGGACAGTACAGGTGTACTGGTTTGAAAGCAATGAGTGACTCTCAGTCAGAAATRCAATTTAATAGGAAAATGCTAAAATAAACGTGATAGTATAAGGAACAAAAGAAAAGACCCTTGACAGAGTCAGAATACAACCTGACACCCTGTTCATTAGGGTGGTGGTAGCAGTCCAGATGAAGCAGTCTTGTGGAAGCAGTGATCCCGTAAAAAGATCTGGCAGCTCTTCTCCTCTGGGAATCCAGTGGGTAAGGTCTGTGCTGTCCCAAGCTCTAAATTATATCCTGGTGGCTTGGCTTCTCCCCCCCTGGGCAGAGCACCTCACAATGGGCTGATGTCATTTTATGAGTCATACAATGGGTCCTTGATTGCCCATTAAGCAGAGATAGCTCCCGAAACCTATGAGTCATGGGGCAGGGCATTGATGGGCCATTAACAGAAAATAGTCTGGAGGGAGGAGACAAGGAAAACACTGACCCACCTGGTTTCAACAGCTCACGAAGATGGTGATAGAATACTGTCCTGGTTTAGGGCAACTTTTGGAGGAAACCTCCCAAATGGAGGTCCCTCTGGGAAGCAAACCAAAACAGCCCCTCCTCCCTATTGGTTCAGGGAAAAACCTCCTTAGAGATGAGTGGGAAAAACTATTTATTTAACAAACAAAGTGCTTGTAAACATAGAAATTAATAATATGAAACAATRAAATCTGGCAAATTTGAGAAAGTCCCTGCCGTGGGAGCTCAGCTCACTCAGCTTGTTATCAGTCCCTCTGGCACTGAAAAATGCCAGCCTGGGCCTAGTGGCCCACTGGTGTGGACTCCAGGTGCTCTCGCTCTCATGGGTCTTCAGTCCAAGAGCAGGTTTAAACAGTCCAAAGAAAAAGGGAAAAAAAAAACAGTCGAGGGAACTTCTCTGCCCTAGCTAGCTAAAACTAACTAAAAGCCAAGGAGATCTCTGACCCACTGCCTGTCCGTGCTTCAGACAAACAGTCCAGAAGCTGGAATGTGTCGGAGTGTGCTGCTTTTCTGAAAACAAACTCTACGCTCCTCTTTTCTCCCCCTTCGCTCTCGGAACCAGTCTTAAAGCTACAGAACACAATATCTAACACAGACAGAACAAATGATTTTGGGATACAAGCATCATGAAGCCACCCTAGGACAAATACACACTTTGGGCACATCTTACATTGCAACCTAGAACAACAGGGCAGAAAAGGAATCCAGGCCATAATCCTAATTTCACTAACAAAGTGTTTACAGAACATATTTCTAAACAAAGCATGTACTTAAATTATTGATTAATTAAATCAGCTCATCATGTTTTTTGATACAAAACAATAAATGTCAATATATTTGGCAAGCATTTACAAAGTCTAAAGGCAAGTATTTATTTCTGTTTCTTTAACTGCAAAACTGCAAATATCCTTTTAATTGTCTCTGTTTTATCAGTTCCCGTGCCAATGGACTTGTCTTGGCAAGTCCCCAAGTCCCATGCAGAAGCAGCAGCATCTTTATCAGAAGCATCTGTTGCAGCAGCAACAACAGTGGCATCCATGATAGGGGGTTTTGTGTTTGTGTGTGGGCATTTTATYCTATTTTCATCCAATCAATTGCAAGCACAAGTCCTCTATTGCCTTCTTGGACCTATGTTAAGCTAAGAGTAATGTGCGAAAATAATTGCAWATTCTTACACAAATTTTATGTATATAACTCTATCTTGTTCTAGAACTTAACTAACTAACTTTTACCTTTGTAAAGGGTAAAGCTGCTCAACTGTAGGCTTTAGGTCTTTTCTGACTAACTAATTCAGTCTCTGTCTTGGTTTGAAAGACAGGTGTCTGCTAGGGAAAAAGGCAGAGCCTCCCTTGGAATGGAAAATTCCAAAACTCCTCCCTCCAGATTGTTATAATTTATAAAATTAAAGGGCTCTCAGGCAGAAGTATGGGAGTAAGAATAACAGCTCTTTACTTTTATATATATATATATATATATATATATATATATATATATATATAAAACAAAGTAAGCAACAAACAAACAGCTAAAGCATTAATAATATGACAGAACCAAGAACCTCAAGGTACTTTTCCTCCACAAAGCCCGGGGCAGTCTGATCCTGGTAGTCCTGAGGCACCAAACTGGAGCAGCGAAAGATGGATGGTAAATGAGGCTGATCAGAAGTTCTGCAGTGGCAGGGTGGGGGAGGTGGGGGCACAGTGTGAGGTCACAGTGCAGCCAAAAGCTTCAAAACAGAGCTGGAGAAGTGGCAGTGGCAAGACTGGGGCTGGGCCCACTCCAACAGCAGGATTGAGGCAAGCTCAGAATTCCCGGGCACAYGAGCAGATGGTGGTAGATTTCTCAGGACCGAAGTCGGTGGTGGCAGTGAACTCCTCCCACAGCAACCACAGCAGGCTGGCTGTGTCCTTTCTCCCTGAATCCCAAGAGCACCAGTGGCTGCCACCCAGCCCCTGTCCATTTTCTTCAAAATCTCATGTTATCTTCCCCCTCTGAGGGAAAACCTCCCAGAGACAGAAAAAGGGTGTAGCCAGGTTCTCTCTAATCTTCCCTGGTCACCTCTTTGTCTTCAGTTAAGTACTGATAAGTACTAGATATTTAGTGTCCTAGCAACTTAAGGGAAAAGATTCCATAAGAAAAAAAAAAAACAAATCGAACCCCCCCAACAGTCTCTTATTTGCTTAAGGCATTTTAAATATTCTCTACTTGTTTAAAAGTAAACCTACATTTCTACCCCATATCTGTGTGGATTTATGTATTTTAGTTTCCCTGAAGGTTTTAATTCAGTCCTCACATCTTTGAGCCTGTGTGGATGGGGCATAGAGGGATTTTGCATCCCAACACATACCTTAATATTTTTACAAAAATTTGGCTGTTTAGAATTCAAAGAAGAAAAATGATGAGAGATAGGAGATAACTCTGAATCAGGCAAGGGTTGTAAGAAGTTTAACACATAAACAGCTTTATCTAATCTCACTTGAGGTGTCTCCCTTTGCATTCTGCATTTTTGTTTTTGAACCTGCTGTTTCAAAACACCATGTGCTTGTTCAATAATTGCCTGGTCCGTAGGGGCACAGGGAATACCAGTAGAATGATCAATACCCCAAGCACGGGAAAGCATTTGCTGTTTCCGCAAAACATACACTGGGACATTATCTGTCTTTATATATGATGGAACGCCTGAAATAGAAAAAGCATGACAAAATTTATGAATAACATCATGAGCTGTTTCACCTGAAAATGCTGATGCGACCGTGGCATGAGGAAAAGTATCAATCGTAACATGAACATACTTTAAATGACCAAATTCAGGCATTACATCAGTTTGCCATTCTTGTGAAGGGAGTAAACCTCTGGGGTTAGTGCCATGATATTGTGAAATATGAGTTGTGTGACAGTTAGGACAAGAAGAAAGAATTGATTTTGCTGCACTGTGTGATAACTTAAATTGTTGCTGTAGTGCCTGAGCACCTTGGTGAAAAAACTGATGAGACAAAACAGYTTGTTGTAACATACTGGGTATAGTTTTGACTGCTATAGCAGCCACAAAGAAATCTATATAGCCATTACCTTCAAGAAAAAAATTCATGTAACAGTATACAACTGTGAATATGCATGATAAATTAAGGATGTTTTTGATTACAAATAACAATCCATAATTTCAACAACATCACAAATAATGCTTTCTCCTCTATATTATATAACACAGTTTGATCTAAATGTTTAACTAAATTAGTAACATAAACAGAATCAGTAACTATATTTACAGAATTAAGGAACAAAGTAAATGGCAAAAGCACGGCACAAAGTTCAATCAGTTGAGGAGATCCTTGTTGAATCATCACTTCAAATTCCCAGTGATCATCCTTCTTCCAGGCCACAGCTGCTTTTCCAGCTTTCCCTGATCCATCTGTAAAAGCTGTTACACCCTCTGCTGGCGCAGGGGAACAAATTTGTTTTCCTTCAAAAGGAATATCTTTGATCAAAGCCAAAATAGGATGAGATGCAGGAAAGAAATGGACCTCTGTGCTCCGAACTAATATGCTTTTGCAGAAGCCCTTTATTGTTTTCAGTAAGCGACAGTTATAGATTTTTGCATAGCATAGGCACACACACACACATTGCTTGATTGGTTCCTCAACCTGTCCATGAGGCTGGCATACACCCCCAGGGCACCCAATTGGCCAGAATTCATTCCCATGCTGAGCCCAGCTTCTACCTAAAGTTTACATTCTCGACGATCAACTTTCCCAAGCCTCTCAGCCTGCTTCCCAAGCCTCTCAGTCTTGTTTTTGTCCTGTTTTCGTCACAGCGACCTTGATGGATTCCTGAGGCCTGAGTAACAAGCTGCAGGTGTTCAAGATAACATCACAGAGAGTTTGGATGGTACAAAGAACAGCTTAACTTAACAAGCAAATATATTGCTACAATGAGAAGGTAAATTATAAGATCTGGAAGGTAAATCATATGGTCTGTAAAATAAGATAAAGCAGATTGCAATTCATGATTATTTTGAAAACACCATGCAAAATACCATTGTTGTACAGGTATCACAAAATGTTGGGATTCGTGTTACTGGGTTAAGGTTTGTTTTGCCCTGTCCCCCCCTGTTCTGGCTGTGTTGGTTCATCCCTGGGCATCCCATCCCGCCGGGGCGCGGCCTCACYGACGGGGCGGCGGGCGGCAGGAGCGGGCGGGCCCGGAGTGGTGGAGTCGGTACCGGCAAGCGGGCCGGCCTGGGCTGGGCCGCGCCACCCCCTGCCCTCGCTGCCTCACCACCGGTGCGGGGTAGCGGGCTGAGCGGGGCCACGCCGTGGGAGCAGCGGCGGCAGCTGGGGAGGGGCCAAGAGAGACGGTGGCGGCGGCGGCGCCAAAGGGGCCGAGAGGGAGTGGCCGCGAGACAAAGGAGGCAAGGCACAGGCCTCGCCCCGGGTTCCCCCAAGCAGCCGCGGTTGCTGCAGTCCCGCAGCACCTTCCCGTCACCAGCGCGCCCCCCCTCTTTCCCCCCGCTGCCGCGGCTGTCCATCTCGCTTCCCCCACCCCAGAATCCTCTGTCCGTCACCCCAAGACACTCCCAAGCTTCCAGAGACTTCTGCTCAGGGGGAAATGGGATTGGGTCTTGGATTCAGGTTCCCCCCACCGCCCGCGGTGATTGGTATTCGTCGCTGCTCTCTGTGCCACGATTGGTTGTTTGCTTCCCGTTATAAACCCCTGTTCAGAGCCTCTCCACGCTCTCGGGGGCAGTTCCTGGACATTCAAAGAGTTCTTGTCACCCCCCCGAGAGACTCTCCCTTTATTCCCTGACGATCCATCGCGGAGGGCTTGGCGGGTCCACAGAGACCTCACCAGCTCGAAGGTACTGCAGTGGTGCTGTCGCTTTTGGCAGCCGGGCTTGGCCAATACTCTCGGACAGCGAACACCTGCAATAAAAGCCATAGGATCACGCCCTAAAATTTCATGACAACATCTGTGACCTCTGATGAATATACCTGCAAAAAGTTCATAAAGTCCTGGAGCTGTTTTCCAAGATCTGAAAGATAAAAATATACATTCYAAAACATGCAGTTTGTCTTTCTAATCATTATTCCATTGACATAATATTCCATATGGTATTTCATGATCCTTTAAAATAAATAATAGCACATCAACAGATGTGCAGCCATGCCATGCCATGCCAATCCCATCCCATCAAAACCCTATTGGGCAGGAAGCCCAGTTCAAGCAGGCCTTGGAAACTTCCAGCCATTCAGGGGCAGCTGCAGCTTCTCAGGCCAGCCTTAGCCAGGGCCCCAGCACCCTGCCAGGGAACGACTCCAGCCCCACATGCCATCTCAGCCTACCCTCAGCCAGCATGAAACCCTTGCCTGTTTCCTGTGGCTGCAGGCCCTTGGCAAGAGTCTCTCCTAGGCAGCAATTGCTGCTCTTCCTTGCTGAGGAGCAGTGGCTRCAAGCTGATTTTCTCCCTGCGCCACTGAGCCTGCCACCAAGCTGGGCCAGCCCCTTTCCCCAGAGCTCTGTGGGCACGGGCTGCCTTTGGCCACTGCCCAGCAGACAGATCTCACAGCTGCCTGGGGGCTGCCACTCCTCCTGAGGGCCAGCACAGGGGCACCTCTGACTTCTAGCCCAGGGCCAGCAGGCACTGCAGCCCAGGCAATGGCTGGGGCTGGGCCAGGCCGGCTCTGGGTTGCACAGCAGCAAAAGCTTCTTCCCTACAGGGAGCTTGGCCACTGAGCAGGCTCCCCAGGCAATGCTCCTGGACCCAAGGCTCCCAAAGACCCAGGAGCCTTTGCACACTGCTGCCAGGGATGCCCAGGCTGCCAGTGTAGGCTGCCTCTGCAAGCCGGGGCCTGCCCTCCCTGATCCCACTGGCTCCCTCCCGGCTCCGCCCCTTCTGCAATTCTCACCCCTCCCTTCCGTCTTTGTGTCTCCTGCAGCTGCTGGCACAGCTCTAGGGGCCAGGCCAGCAGTGGAACAGCCCCAACCTTCCTCTCTCTGTGACACCACAGGCCTGGAAGCCCAAACATTCCCTCCCTGGAGACGCTCCAAGGCAAACATCCATGGCCTTGTCCAGTCAACACAATTGCTTAGCAACTGAGCACCCCTGGCCTGGCCTGATGTGCATTCCTCTGCACACAGCTTGGGGATGGTGCTCCTGCCCACCTGCCCAGTGCCACAGGCAGGTTGCAGAGAGAGCTCCAGAGCTCTGCCCACAGCTGCCAGGGAAGGTTCAGAAAAGAAACAAAAGAACAACCCAGAAAAAGACAAGTCCCCCCCAGCATGGCTGCTCCCTCCTTCAGCACTTGCAGCTGCACACACACAGCACCTGAGACAGCAAGCAGGGACCATTCCTTAGGCACACCTGCTGCAAAAGCTGCTTGAGGATAGCCTTGCAGCAGCACTCTTGTCATCCAGGTGAACGAAACCCCTTGGCAGGCAGCTCTCTGCCCTTTAGGAAAGGCCAAGGGCTAGAGCCTCAGGCCACAGGGGACAAAAGGGTTCTCCATTGCCTGCCCCTGGAACGCAAAGCCTGCTCTCAGGCTGCTTCCCATGCACGACTCATCTGGAGCACTGCGGCAAGCTGAAAGTCAGCTCTGGCTTCTGCACCTTCCGTGCCCTAAAGCTGCCTGGCAGAAGCACTGCAGGCTCAGCTCCTGTGCCACAACCCCTCCCAGCCCAGGCCACAGTGCCAGCAAGGGCTTTGCGCAGCCAGCCTTTGCTGCAGCCAGGTAAAGCTCCTACCTCAGGCTCAGCTTTCCTGCTCAGCCAGACCTCTCGCCTGCCCCAGCAGCAGCAGAGAATTGCCGCATCTGGCTGCTAATGCTGATGGCCAACTGCAGGATGGGCAGTCCTGGCACCAGCACTGGACCAGATTTGGATGCTGCTGCCCCTGGGAAATTGCCAGCTTTTGCCTTTCTGTGCCAGCAAACTGCAGGACCTGGGCTATGCCTGCACCAGGAAATTTTCCAATCAGCGCTCTGACGGTGCCTGCACACACTAGATTTCAGGATCCAGGTGCTGAGAAAAACCTGATCGGGACCCTTTTCCCTTTCCTTTTCCTYTTCYATTTCCCTTTCCCTTGCCTTTCCTTTTCCCTTTCCTTTCCATTTCCCTTTCCATTTAACTTTCCTTTTCCCTTTTTTCCCCCCTTTTTTATTTTTTGCTTTGTGCTTTCCCTTTCCTTTCCTCTTTCCTTTCCCCTTTCCTTTCCTCTTGCCTTGCCTTGGCTTGTTTTGCCTTGCCTTGCCTTGTATTTTCCTTTGCCTTGCCTTTTCCCCACTGCTGCCAAACTTCAGACCACCTCCACACTGCCACGCAAACACTAGCCGGCTCAACCGCACAACACCCCATGCCATATCAGCCCATCCCTTTTGGGCAGGAAGCCCAGTTGTCCTAGGGTGACTGTATGATGCTTCTATCCCCAAATCATCTGTTCTGTCTGTGTTGGATATTGTGTTTTGTGGCTTTAAGGCTGGTTCCTGGAGCGGAAGGGGCGAAGAGAGAAGCGCGGAGTTTGTTTTCAGAGAATCAGTTCCTCCTCCGCATTYCAGCTGCTGGACTGTTCATCTGAAGCATGGACAGGTGCGAATCAGACATCTCCTTGGCTTTTAGTTAGTTTTAGCTAGCTAGAGCAGAGAAGTTCCCTGGAGTTTTTTTTTTTTTTTTTTTTCCTTGGGACTGTTTAAACCTGCTCTTGGACTGAAAGATCAAGAGAGCGAGAGCACTGGGAGACCACCGGTGGGCCACCAGGGCCCAGTCTGGCATTTTCAGCGCTGGAGAAAAACTGATAAGGGCTGAGCGAGCTGGGCTCCCACAGCAAGGACTCTCTCTCAATTTTGCCAGGTTTTATTGTTTCATATTATTAATTTCTAGGTTTGTAAGCACTTTTCTTTTTTGTTAAATAAATAGTTTTTACCACTCATCTCTAAGGAGGCTTTCTTCCCGAACCAGTAGGAGGGGAGGGGTAGTCCCAGCTTGCTTCCCAGAGAGAGAGGGACCAATTTGGGAGGTTTTCTCCCAGATTTTGCCCTAAACCAGGACATCTATTTAGTGGCACCAATTGTGGGGCTCGAGAGAATTGAAAAAACCTGACTTGATTGCATTTTTGGTTGTACTTACTCTGTGTTGGCATACAGCAAGCAGTCAGTGACCATGCTGCTGCTTGACTTCTTAATGTCTCTTGGGATGGGGTCATTCCTGTGTTTCTGTTCCATAGGGTTTTTTTGAAGTTTTAATACCTTTCTGRTCCCTAGGTTTTTTTTTCTTATCCGGAAATAGCTCCAGTATTGTCTCTAACACATAGCTTTTATAATAGAGGGGTACAAATTAGGATAGCCATTTTGCTGTTTTCAGTGATAATGATTTGTAGGAAATTTATAAAAGTACTGAAGCTTGTTCCATATATGTTTGGTTTATGGTTTTTTCATCCTACGCTGCATCCCGGTTCCAGCAGCATGTTTTGGGGATTTGTTAGTAATTGCACCCAGTTTGTTGAAGGAAGAGTAGGGAATGAGGCTTTTCAGCCTTTCCTTTCCCTCCTCTCTTTTGAGTCTGTGAAATTTCCCCTGAATGTTAAAGATACCACTTTCCTGGTAGTTCAGCTGGTAAGCATCCTCTATACGGTCTGCAGCTTCTCTAGAATAAGGTCTGAGATGTCCAGAGGAGCTGAAGAGACCCCTAACCCAGAATCAGACCCAGAAGTAAACCCAGGTGTGGAAAATTCTGAGTGGTGTGGAGAATGGGAGGGAATGGGTCAAACCTTGAAGGAATTTTCTGATCCCCCTGCTAGGGAATTTTCACGTGAACAAATTCAGAACCCAGATGAGGTGGGGAAATATCTTAAAGAGAACTGCCATGATGAATCTAAGGAGAAAAAGCTCATTGCAATAAGCTGGGCCCTGGCATATGCTTATCTCACGCTGCTAGATACTGTAGGGCAGCAAATAGAGGTAGGGGGGCAGGGATATAAATCAGCAGCTACCCCAGTCACTCAGGCTGCAGCCGATACCCCAGCTACTCAGGCTGTAGCACAGCCAGTAGCTAAACCAGATTGTGAGCCCTCTCTACTTAGTCACCCGCAAGAAGAATGCTTTTCAGTGGGGCCCTGAACAGCAACAAGCCTTCGGCCAGATCAAGCAGGAGATTGCTCATGCCGTGGCCCTTCTTCACTTCTAGCCCTGTCCCAGTCAGGACAGGACTAGAAGTGAAGAACGTGCTCTACTCTGCAGCTGGGAGCCATGGTCTGTCCTGGAGCCTTTGGCAGAAGGTGCCTGGGGAGACTCGAGGCCGACCCCTGGGATTCTGGAGTCGAAGCTACAGAGGGTCTGAAGCCAACTACACTCCAACAGAGAAGGAAATTTTAGCAGCCTATGAAGGAATCCAAGCTGCCTCAGAGGTAATAGGCACTGAAACACAACTCCTCCTGGCACCCCGACTACCAGTGCTGGGGTGGATGTTCAAAGCAGAAGTTCCCTCTACCCACCACGCCACCAATGCCACGTGGAGTAAGTGGATTGCTCTCATTACACAGCGTGCCCATATTGGAAAACTGAATCACCCTGGGATTTTGGAGATAATTACAAACTGGCCTGAAGGTGAAAATTTTATTCTCAATAATGAAGAGGAGCAAGAGCAAGTGAAACGTGCTGAAGAAGCTCCACCATACAATCAACTGCCAGCAGAAGAGACACGTTATGCCCTTTTTACAGATGGTTCTTGTAGTTTTGTTGGGATGAAACGAAAATGGAGCCCCAAACGACAGGTTGCACAAGCTACTGAAGGAGAAGGTGGATCAAGCCAATTTGCTGAACTCAAAGCCATTCAATTGGCCCTGGACATTGCTGAAAGAGAGAAATAGCCAAAACTCTATCTTTATACTGATTCATGGATGGTAGCCAATGCTCTATGGGGATGGCTGGAGAAGTGGAAAAAGGCTAATTGGCAACATAGAAGAAAACAAATTTGGGCTGCTGAAGAGTGTAAAGACATTGCTACTAGAGTAGAGAAACTACCTGTGAAGGTCCACCTTGTAGATGCCCATATCCCTAAGAGTAGAGCTAATGAGGAACACCGCAACAATGAGCAGGTAGATCAGGCTGCCAAGATAGAAGTGTCAAAGATAGACTTAGATTGGCAACACAAGGGAGAGTTGTTCCTAGCTTGATGGGCCCATGATGCCTCAGGTCACCAGGGYAGAGATGCCACCTATAAGTGGGCACGAGACCGAGGGGTGGATCCAACCATGGACAGTATCTTGCAGGTTATCCATGACTGTGAGACTTGTGCTGCGGGTGAAGCCCCTGTGGTACAGTGGGCAGTGGTCCAAATATAACTATGGGGAGGCCTGACAGATTGACTACATCACCCTGCCCCAAACCCGCCAAAGGAAGCACTACGTGCTCACAATGGTCGAAGCCACCACAGGATGGTTGGAAGCCTGCCCAGTGCCCCATGCTACTGCCCGGAACACTATTTTGGCCCTTGAAAAGCAAGTTCTTTGGAGGCATGGTACCCCTGAGAGGATTGAATCAGACAATGGGACTCATTTCAAAAATAACCTCATTAATACCTGGGCAAGAGAACATGGCATTGAGTGGGTGTACCATATTCCCTATCATGCACCAGCTGCAGGCAAAGTGGAGAGATACAATGGACTATTRAAAACCACCTTGAAAGCACTGGGTGGRGGATCTTTCAAAAATTGGGAGCAGCATTTAGCAAAAGCCACCTGGTTAGTTAACACCCGAGCCTCCACCAACCGAGCAGGCCCTGCCTAGTCTGAGGCCCTGCATCCAGTGGACGGAGATAAAGTCCCAGTGGTGCATGTCAGAGGTTTGCTAGGAAAGACAGTTTGGATCAGTCCTGTCTCAAGTATAGACAAACCCATTCGTGGGGTTGTCTTTGCTCAAGGACCAGGTTGCACATGGTGGATAATGCAAAAAGATGGAACAACACGATGTGTACCTCAAGGAGATCTGATTGTTTGTTGAGAACTATGAGTAAATATTGCTGAATGTCATTGCCATTGTCTGGTTCATCTGTATATAGATGTATATTGTTTTTATAAAGGTATATGTAGGTATCATGTATGTATGTATAGAGTTAGAATAYATATATTAGTTTTGGTAGGAAACTGACGATATGGGGATAAGGGGTGGAATGTCCTATGTATGACACTTCTATCCCCAAATTGTCTGTTCTGTCTGTGTTGGATATTGTGTTTTGTAGCTTTAAGACTGGTTCCTGGAGCGGAAGGGGAGAAGAGAAAAGCGCGGAGTTTGTTTTCAGAGAATCAGTTCCTCCTCTGCATTCCAGCTGCTGGACTGTTCATTCTGAAGCACGGACAGGTGCGAATCAGAGATCTCCTTTGCTTTTAGTTAGTTTTAGCTAGCTAGGGCAGAGAAGTTCCCTGGACTGGTTTTTTTTTTCATTTTCTTGGGACTGTTTAAACCTGCCCTTGGACTGAAAGATCAAAGGAGTGAGACCACCGGTGGGCCACCGTGGCCCCTTCAGGCCTCCTTCAGTGCGGGAGAAAAACTGATAAGGGCTGAGTGAGCCAGGCTCTCATGGCAAGGACTCTCTCTCAATTTTGCCAGGTTTTATTGTTTCATATTATTAATTTCTAGGTTTGTAAGCATTTTCTTTTTTGTTAAATAAACAGTTTTTTTCCACTCATCTCTAAGGAAGCTTTCTTCCTGGACCAGTGTGGGGGGAGGGGTAGTCCCAGCTTGCTTCCCAGAGAGAGAGGGACCAATTTGGGAGGTTTTCTCCCAGATTTTACCCTAAACCAGGACACTGGCCAAGGACTAGTGGCCAGGAAAGGATTTTTTCTTCCAGGCGAAAGAAAGCTTACCACCCTGGATTCCTGCTGCCAGTTTGTTGCAGGCATTTGAGCTTTCAAGGGCAGCCCAGTTTCCTACTTAAAGTCCATTGCTACTGGGAGAAATCCTTCACTGCTGGCAAGTTCGGTAGGCTGGTGCCCACTCTGACTGGTAATTGGCCACAGCCAAATGGCCAAGAAAGGACAGTTTTTTCCATGGGAATGAAAGCTGGCCACCCCGGATTCRTGGTCCACTTTGTTGCAAGCATTTGGGCTTTCAAGGGCAGGCCACGTTCAAACCTGAAGTGCATTGCTGCTGGAAGAAATCCTCCAGCGCTTGCTGCTTTAGAAAACGTGGAGCCCGCTCCGATTGATACATGGCCAAGAACAATTAGCCACGTAAGGACGCCTGTTACCATGGGAATGAAAACTGGCCACACCCGATTCATGGTGCCTGTGTGTTGCAGGCATTTGGGCTTTCAAGCACAGCCAGGTTTCCTACTCGAACTGGGTTGCTACCGGGAATGATCCTCCAGCGCTAGGAGATTTAGAAAACTTGGAGCCCGCTCCGATTGATACATGGCTGAGAACAATTGGCCACGAAAGGACGCCTTTTACCATGGGAATGAAAGCTGGCCACCCAGGATTCGTCATCCAGTTTGTTGCAGGCATTTGGGCTTTCAAGGCAAGTCCACGTTCAAGCCCGAAGTGCATTGCTACTGGGAGAACTCCTTCACTGCTGACAAGTTTGGTAGGCTGATGCCCACTCTGACAGGTAACTGGCCACGTCCAAATGGCTAAGAAAGTAAGATTCTTTTTCTATGGCAACTGTAACCTCCCTGCAAAACCATGAACACTGTAGCAGCCACGTGCTGCTACACTACACTACAACACTGGATGCGTTGGGTTTGCCTTTGCTAGATGGAAAGCAAGCTGCCAGCTGCTCAGCCTCTTGTACTCTCTTCGAGTCAGCATTTGTAACTTGTCTTCCTACAAGAATCCAACCAAACGACTGGGTTACTGCTCCAAGGAGTGACTGGAAGATTTTTCTGTGTTTTCCCCATGATGTTTCATTGAAGCCAAATGAAAGAAGTACCATTTGGAAAAGATTGAACCTTGTATCTTTGAAATTCCCAGCAGACTGCAAAGATTGGCTGAGTGATCTTCAGCCTGGRTAGGTGATCTCAGGCTGACTCGGAGACAGAGAGACAGGASAGCCCTTGTGTGGCCATTGCACAGGGGGAGCTTTCTTGTCCAGCGGCCTGCCAAGGGTGCCCAGGGACGACAGCTGCCTGGCTCAAG
>CADDXX010001495.1:19511-31461 GCA_902810485.1 Alauda arvensis
GCAGAAGGGAGACACATGACATGAACTGATATATTCTTGCACATTGCCAGAATGGAATAAGCCACCTGGAGATGTATCAAGTTTCTGAGGGTGCCTGCACCTCACAGAATGGTTTAAAACTTATTTGCCAGACGGCCCCTTAGGTATGTTTTGTAAAAGAAAAGGTTTAATAAACTTATAAAATAATAAACAATAAACAAACAAAATAGAACTCAAGCACAGGTACTTACGAGCATTGTGCCTTGCTATGGCATCTCAAGAAGCCACAAGAAGTTTTGTTCTCTTCCTTAAATACAGGATGACTTAGGTAGGATTTTCGGCAAACTACCCGATAGAGAATGGTTACATATCTGAAAGACAGGTAGAGAGACTATCTTTGTTTCTGTCTTGGTATTAAGCCAGTGCATGCAAGCAGGGCAAAGAAGCTTCTAAGGCTTTCTCTTTTAAGTCTTATGGTAAAACTGAAGTCCTTTTTCCTTATGTGGAAAATACCTGTTTGGTTTAAAGTTGCACTACTACATAGCACCCTTTTAAAAAATATTACAGAGAAGGCAAAAAAGAAAAGGAAAAATAGTTATTTTGAAAAATTGCCCATTAATATATTAATTTTATTTGTGCCAATAATTTTTTTTTTGGTCTCATAATTAGACAGYAATTTTTTATTGGTTATCTTACTTTGAATTTGTTGTCCTTTCTTCTTTTTTAGTCAATTATTTCAATTATTAATATTGGAATATTAATATTTTAGTCTCTCAATGTTTTGGAACTATAATCTTTTTAATTTTGTGAGGGATTTTTCCAAGTGAACTATTTTTTCTTCTTTATATAGAACTCAGGTTAACACAATTTTAAAACTACCTCGATACACAATTTGAAAACAGTGTAATAACATTAACATGACAGTAATAACTTTGAAAAACTTTTTTCAATTCAAATAATACTATAATACTTTGCTGAGTGCTTTTTAACTACTAGAAACTACAAAAACTCAGTCTCTGCTTTGAAAATGTTCTAATCTCTATACTTCTGGCCTGTGTCACAGGTAGAAGTCTTTCTGGAGTCTTTTTCAGGACTGTTCTGCTGTTTCTTCTTTCTTCTGCTGCTGTGACTTGTCACCTCTTGCAGGGACTCAGAGCTTGCGCCTGTGGAAACTAACAAAACCTCTCCCCACACTGCAGGACAGGCCTTAAAATTTTTGTTTCTGGATTTTTTATGAATATGAAAGATTTAAAATCATATATTGTTTTGTTTAGCTTTTCTATAGTAGATTCCCCCATTTAATTTTTTTAATGAGTGTTTCAGTTTTGTGTGTGCTTTCTTAAAATAGATTGGCTTTTAAATGAGTTAAGGTAGAAATTGTTCTAGAGTGTGTGGCTAGAAAGAAGTATGTGTTTGAACTTTAAGGAACTGATATTGTGTTTGTTAGGTTTGCTATGGTATTACTTTTTGCTTTGGAATTTAGTGTGTAATTTAATATGTATACTGAACTAAGCTTGCTGTTGAAAAGAAATAAGATTACTACAGAAGTTTATACTTGACTAGGAATTTTTGTTTTGACCAGAGAGATTTTTGCTTTTTTTACTAAACCTGTAACATATAAAGAATATGGTGTTAATAGGACATATAAACTTAGAAAAACATTTATAACAGTTGCTTTTCTTTTTGAGATATGATTTTTTTAAATATCTGATTTGAATTTGTTGTATGTCAATGGGTTGAGATTTTCTTGAATTATCTGTCAAAAATTATTTTTAGGAATGCATTATTTTTAYAACACTTAAATCGATTTCTAAAATTAATTTAATACTTTATGTTAAAGAAAATTAATATTAATTTGTCTTGTAGAATTTATAGGGGTAATTTGCAAAACTTTTCAATTTTGAAGTAATTATTTCAATTAAACATAAGCAAGCAAAAAATATTTTTGCAAAGCCTTTTCCTGAAAAGGAAAATAGTTTGACAATCATTTTATAATTAGCTTTGATATAGATTTTTGGGCAAGTTTTACTTAATTGATAAAATAAAGAAACTATTAGTTTCTTTTTCTTGAAATTTCACTGGAAAATTAACCTATAAAAGTTATGAATTTCTTCTTAAAWCTGCAAAATAAGAAGAAAGGTTACGGTTGAACCAGGATACTTGCAGTATTTTCTTTGGTGAGTTCTTGTGGTGATTTTAATGTGTCTTTATTTGTCGGATAAAGTCTATTTTGCATTTTGGCTGCTGGAACTGGAGTTCGAAGTTTCGTCTGTGTCTCTTTGCTACTGTTTCAGAGCAAACTCCCGTTTGTCCTTGCTCTGCCTCTGCYTCAGAGCAGGCATGGCAATTTCTTACTTGTTTTTAGAGTTTTACTTTGTTGCCACTTTCATTCTCTCGGMGGGTCTGAGAAACTCAGAAACTTTGTTGTTTCTTCTTTGCCCCCGCCGCCTGGGCACTGGAGCCGAGAATCAGTTGAGTTGCGCACTGCTGCTTCTTCGGCAGGGACTGAGGCAGGCGTCTTCACTTTATCTTTTGTGTTTCTGCAGAGTGGGGGTCAGCAGCCGCTGCTGCGGGTGTGATCCCTTGCTTGGGGCTGATTTCTCAATGGGTTTCTCGCCGGGCACAGGATGTCAGAGGGGAAGCCCCTCCTGGTCAGCTTTCTTGAGCAGCTCCGAGGCGGTGGCGGCACTGCATTGCCTCTCCCCTCGCTGTCTGCTGGTGATTTTGACTAGCAGGACTGCAGATTTGTGTGCACCGCTCCAATTCAGATTGGGCTTTGCTCACTTCCGGACAAACTACAACCACCATGTTGGGGGTTTTTTATTCCCATGGCAATCACAGCTGTGGCGTGTCTCCGTGCAGTGACGAAAGCTGAGACCGGGACCGCTGATGAAAGGGGCGTGTCCCAAGGCTGATAGGAAGGGATTTCAGTGACATGTTTGGAAAGGTTGGAGGGAGGCAGGCTGCATTGGACCAGCCCACAAAGGGCAGGTCCTCATGCCTGAGCTTCTTAAGATGGCACTGGACACCTGCKGCCTTTGTTCTCTTGGGATTTTTCAGCGTGGTTTTTTACAACTTGGAATTGCTATTAGAAGGAGAATTACCAGGAACACGAAGGGAAATACAGATAAAGGATGGGGAGCTCGCTTAGCAGGGCCAGTGCTTGCTCACCCTCTGAGCAGGGAAAGGAGGGGAACAGGTCAGCACCACTCGGGATGGCTCTCTCCCTGCCTTTAAGGGTCGGTTTAAAGAACAGTTTTTTCAGAATTATTGAATTCTACTCGGCTGGAGCTGTTTTTGTTCTTTTTAACTTGCTGACTTAGTTTTCTCTAGTTTTGAACACACAGCTTGTTTTTTCTTTCTGCAGTTTCCAGGTATGTTTTTTTAAAAAACATGCTTTGTGAGGCTTTCAACTTAATAATATTACAAAGACTATCTTTTTTCTCTAAATTGCATATATACTTTTTTCTGCTGCCTTTTTGTTCTGCAGGTGTTTTATAGACTCTTAACAAGTCTCTTAAGCTGTTTCTTCTCAAATTAAAGTCTTAAGTTGCTAAGTTATAATCAAAATTAAAAAATAAATGTCTCACAGACAACTACAATCCTGGGTACTTATTTTCACTTCCAGGAACACCTATGTGAGGCTTTCCCAAGCTCCCTTGGTCTTTTTCTGGTACCCTCTAAAGTGTGATGACTTTCCACCCTGCAGTTTYGGTTCTGCCAAATAYGGGATCCCTCTTCTYGGAGGGACTCAGTCCTGGGGACTCTGGTGTCGCGTTTTTAGGGTCCAGCACTGGCTATGTCTTGCTCTCACCAGCAGAGGAGAGCAGTGAAACATCCCCTCAAATTGTGCTGCACCCATGAATCCAGGTCTTCTTTAATGACGAAAAAACCCAGGATGGGCCCGTGTTATGGTTTAGCATAACTTTTGTTTAAAAAAAGGAAATAGTTATCTGCAAGGACCGTAGATTGACACGTGGTTCAGCCAGTGAGAAAAGTGAGTTTGTTTTCATGAATGAGCACATCTATAAAAGCTGGGGATTTTGAGAACTCCCCTCTCTTTCTGCAGCTTGCCTCAGGAGAGGCGGGGGGCAGCTCCAGCTCCCTCCCGGCTGGGGGGGAGCTGGGGCTCTGCCAGGCCCCGCCGAGCCTCGCGGGGCTCTGCCGGGCCCCCGGCCTAGCATGGAGCATCTGCTAAGATCAGTGACTCTTAGGCAGAGAGGAAGACAGAGGTGTGTGCTCCAGCTCTGCTCAGACTGAGTTTCAGCCGCTGTTTGTGGAGAGACTGCAGCTGATTCCCTCCTCCACTGCCTTCTGCCTGGAGCGGCTCTGAGCCCAAGCTGAGCCAACTCCGAATGAGACTGACTGGTTTAGGGGGCGAAAGYTGCATCCACCACCATGGGAGCCATCGCAACTTCAGCCGCTGTTCCTGTTTCTCCCCCACTCCCCTCCGCCCATGTGGCCTCAGAGTCTTTGGAGAGCTGCCGCCATCGCCCGGCCGAGAGCACGGGACCCTCCCCGGCCCCGAGCTGCAGTTAACTCTGTCCTTGCCAATGTGAAGCTTGCAGAACACTGATCCTTCTAGGGAGTGAGGAAGATATCATRGTAGAGACATTTCTATTGAGGCTACATGAAGATACTGAGGTCTGTGAAAGAGGTGTTGTGTCTTAAGGGACGGGGAGATGAGAAGATGCCTTTAGGCTGAAAATCTTTTGTGAATTGTAGTAACGAACTATGCTAGAATATATCTTTAAACCATGGAGAATATGAACTGGGGAAATAATTGTTCAGATTGGTAATTTTTGAGCAAGGGTATTTGTAATGGACTAAGTGAATATTGATGTAGCAGTGACCCTGTAGTTTCTTGAGATATTTGAACAGTGAGAGATGGGATGAAGTCGTCTCTGTGCCAGTGCTTTAAGTTAAAGTGAGAAATATTTCTGCCCTAGAMTGRSATGAAGAGTATCCTTTGCACCTGAACTGTYAATTTTAAAAATAGCAGCCCAGAATTCATAAAGTCCATGACCCAAGCGCAGTAAATTGGAAAAACTGCACTTTATGGGAGAACCACAGAGACAGAGTTTTGTTTCTGAGCGGCTGTCTTCTGTGAGAGCCACGAGTTGACTGTTTCTGTCCTTGTGGAGAGTTACGATAACMAGAAGAAACACCTCTCTCTCTAGAGAGATTGATGAAAGGTTATTCTATAAGGAGTACAGACCGTAAGWTCTGAGTTCTTGCCTTGATAAATGTCTGTAAAGAAGAAAAGAAGCTGGTGGGAGAAGGGGGAAGTGTTTTAGAAGTTTCATTTTGATTCTTTGGGTTTTTTTTTCCCTCCTTGTTTCTTTTTAGTGTGTGAATAAACTATCTTTATATCTTTTAAGTTTGAGCCTGCTTTGCTTTTCTTTTAATCCTATCTCACAGCAGAAAAACCATAAAGCCACCTCATTAATTGGTGCATTGGCCAGGAAATTGAAATTAGTGAACACCGAACTTAAAACTAACTCAGCCCGATTTAAAAAAATTACAACCAAGGGAAAAATATAGGCCTGTCGTAAGTGGAGTGCAGGCTTACAAATCTCTAAAAACCTGAAATCCTTTTTCCTTATAGGGAAAATATCTGTTTGGTTTAAAGTTGCACTACTACATTGAACCATTTTGGTGAGGACAGCAGCAACTGGCCATGTCTGGAGCTTTTTCATTTGTCCTTTGGAAACTGCAACCAGTTTTTTCTCAGAGTCACAGAATCTCAGGCTGGCTGAGGCTGAAGGCATCTCTGGAGGTCACTTTGCCCAGCCCCTGCTCTGTCAGAGCCACCCAGAGCCAGCTGCCCACGATGTGTCCAGGTGACTTTTCGGCCTCTCCAGAGATGGAGACTCCCCCATGTSCCTGGGCACCTGCACCAGTGCAGAAGTGTCTCCTGGGCACCCCTCCTATGTGTCACTTTGTGCCCATGGCCCCTGGGGCTGTCCCTGGCCCCGTCCCCTCTGCAGCCTCCCCCTGGGTATTTGTCCCCAGGGATGAGATGCCCTGAGCCTGCTCTGCTCCAGGCTGGGCACTCCCAGCTCTCTCAGCCTCTCCTCATGGCAGAGATGCTGCAGTGCCTGCATCACCTTCATGKCCCTGTGCTGGACTCYGTCCAGTCTGGCCCTGTCTCCTGTGCTGGGCAGCCCAGCTCTGGGCCCAGCACWCCAGGGCTGGCCTCACTGGTGTGGAGCAGAAGGAAAGGATCCCCTCCCTCTGCCAGCTGTGACACACCTTACATATTCAGGAAGATTTGGCAGGATTTACAACAGGGATCTCTGCTCTCTATCTTATGTGGGAAAAAATGCAATGATCCATGCTCCCTCTCACTGGTGGTGGGTAAAGGAAAAGTGGTCCTGTTGTTGATGACAGTGGATGTCTCCTGCACAGGAACCGTGCCAGACTGGTGTGACATACTGGTGGAAGGAGCACACTGAGCAAGGTAAAAGCTGGTGTGTAGAGATCATTCAAGGACTATTCTTCAAACAATAGAAGCCCTTGTTTTGTGGAGATTGGGAACAAATCCTAGGTAAGGGCTGAAACTCGGCTTCTGTCAGTTCCTTTCCCTCTCAGATCGAGTTTTCCATTCATGATCACATTTGAAACTTTTTAATTCACTCATCTTCCTATGACCACCTTTGATAGGAGGGAGAAATTCTTGATCCTGAAAACACTCAAGAACTGGCTGTGAATAATGAAGTCAGGGATTGAAGGCATAATTTGATAAAATGATACTTAGCAAGGTGAAAAGCAGAACGACGAGCCTGGGAGATGTGAGATCAACTGAACACAGAACTTCTGATCGACCTCATCCCAAAAAGGAGAAATGAGGAAGAAAAACTGTGGAAGGAGAATCAAGTTATCCAGGAGGAGCATAGAGACATTTTGGTGCAAGCAGTAGGGAAGGGGGAGAAGAGTCAGGGAGTTCCTGAGCCAAGAATACACCAGATCTAGGACCATGGGAATCTATGGCAGCTGTCGTCTTCAAAAAAGCCTGCCCAGTGAAGGTGGTTCCTGAGAACTTCGAAGAACATTACACCAGTCTTAAAGATGGGCACAAGGGAGARTCTGAACAACTACAGGCTAATCAGCTCCTTTGGAAACCCTGCAAAGGTGATGGAGCCAATCCTCCTGGACACCCTTTCAAGCAGGTGAGAGGGAAGGGCATTGGGAACAGGCAGCACAGATTGACCAGGGGGAAATTTTCTTGTCTAGTTTTGGGCACCAGTAGTCCCAGTGATGCTGGCTCTGGGGAAGACACATTCCCCCACATGGACCCCCCCATATCCCGAACCCCCACTGGTGCTAATACACATGGAACAAGTCAATGGAGTTCACCCCCCCCCACAGGACCTGCACAGGTGAGAGGGCGTGGCAGGGGTGGGGCAGCTGAGGGGCAGGTACGAGGCAGTGGCAGGGAGGGTGAGGGGCAGAGCACGGCAGGGGCTAGGCAGGGGTGAGACAGGGTGGGAAGAATGAAGGAAAGGGTGTGGCAGGAAGGAGCAGGGTCAGCCCAATAACTACCTCCAGAGAGCCCAAGAGCTCTCRCAGGACCCCATAAGCCACCTCATGTCCCCCTGACAAGGTCTACCCAGAGACCTTCAAGCCTCTGTATCSCCCATTTGTCCCTTCTCAGAAACTGCCCCTGCTCYGTACCTGTCAGTGGAGGGCCACTGCCTGCCCTATGTCCACACCAATAGACCTAAGGGGATCCTGTACTCCTGTATCTTCCTCCCTGACCCCTCCAGGGCCCCCTTAGGACACCCCAGAACTCTGCAGAACCCCACCCTACCAGTTGGTTTTGGGCCAGTGCCCTCCCAAGCCCTCCCACAGCCCCCCAAGACTCCCCCCAAAGCCCTCCCCAGATGCTCTGCCCCATCATATCTGCCCCCCAGCACTCTTTATCCCCCATATTCACCCCATATCTCCTGCTAAATCCCCTCTCAGCACTCCCAGTACCCTCCCATGGACCCCCCTGTATGTGGCTGGTGTCCCCCATAGACGAGGGTGTGGGAGGCGGGTGGAAAACCATGGAGTAGCTGGCAGTGGATGGGGGGGGAGGGCGGCTTCCCCCATGCCCCTAAATCCCCAAGCACTCCCATGGCCCCTGACTCCCACAGCAGGAACCAGAGCAGCTCCGAGGAGAAAACATCCTCAGATGTGCAGTGTGAGGAGGAGACCCCAGAATTAGGGGGAACCCCCACAAGAGTAGATGGGACCCTCCAGATCCCCCAGACCACCCTAGATGGGAGGAGAGACACCCAAGACTTGCCCACCCCCTCCAGCTGGGAGGAGAACACGTCCTGTGTGGACCCCAAACTCAGGGGAGCTCCAAAATTGGGGCACACTCCAAAATCACGTTAGAAGACTCCAATATCAGGCCAACACCTCTGCCAAAGAAACTGGGACCCCTGAGCCTCCCTAGATGGGCAGAAAACACATCCTTGGATGTGTGTCCTGGGTGGAACGCCAAAATTAAGGGAACCCCAAATCAGGAAGGTGTTGGAAATGCTACAAAAGTTAAAATTTTTATGTAACTTTAGTCACTTAGGTTTGCCTTTGGCATGGGAGAAGGGAATTGAACTTTCTTTTCAGGGCATTGGTCCAGCAGGCAAGGTCTGACAAAGCTTAACAACTCAACAGACTGGCAGTAGCACAGAAGAGACACAAAAGCTTAATGACCATTAAGGACCACCGACTCAAACATCACCCCTGGCAAGGTCAGAGACACCTCCTCTGRGAAAAGAGAGATAAGAATGAGAACCTAAATAGCATCAGAGGTGAAATGATCGGTAACAATAGGAAACCAGCTACTGAGAACTGCTTAACAATGTGGGACCAATGTTAAGAATGATAACTTGTCGTCCAATTTGTAATAAAAATTTAGTTATTTATTAATTTATGTTGGGCAAAAAACGAGCAAACAGCGGTGGGTACACAGGGGAGCTGCACTCCACCAACATGCACACCAAAGGTTAGTCTTGTGAGGTTTTTATACATATACATAAGCATTTCTCAGCAATTTCTATTTCCTGTAACGTCCATTGTTTTAACATGTATGTATGRGCTCTTTTCCTAGTGTTACTTTGGCTTCCTCTGATAGTCATTGGGAGAGAGGCTGAAGTCTTCATTATTCATTCTGTGTTGTCATTAGATTTCCTTGCAGTTCTGTTGGCTTTTTTCTTYCTTTTGCTTGCATAAACAGTTACATACATTTATATGAGTGCTCAGTTTTCTGTCTGTTGTTTACCTCTTCTCCCAGCCCTGGTGGCATTTTCTAAGAATTCATCTTTGTACTGGTTTCTCTATTCCCACAGTCCAATTTCATACATATCTCTTTTCTGGCACAAATCATTGTTATATCTCTCACATCAACGAACATTGAAACATTAATTTCTATGGGTTTTGACTGTGTAAGTATCTGAAAAACCTAGTGAAATTCATGAGTGATGGAATGATTTTCTCTGCACTCCTGGGGAACATGTGGATGAAATGATCTGTTGCACATCCTGGCCAGAACAACATCCTGGCCAGAATAAAGGAATGCATTTGATTCTCTAACACTAAAAGTGCTGTTGGAGAGAGGTTGTTTTGGTTTTCCTACAGTTTTGGTGACAAAAGGACCCCCCACAAAGAAGATGGGACCCTCAAAGTCCACTGCCCTCACAGATGGGAGGAGAAAACACCCTCAGCCATTTGCTGGGGGGGGGGGGGGGAGGGGGTACCCAATAATCAGAGGGGGCCCCAAAATCAGCCCCCAGTCCCCTCCCTACTTCTAAAGACATAGAACACATTGGCCCCCTGGCTCCCCAGCCCTCCCATATTCCCTCATTTCTAATTGCCCCTGTGCCTCCAAAATGCCTTGAAGCTCCCCAAGCCACTTTAGCCAGCCAAAACCCCCCCAGAAGCCACTCTGGACCCCCTGACACCCCTTCCCTCTTCCAAACACACAGAGCCCTCCCAGCTCCCCAAAACCCTCTGACCATCCATTTCTCCAAATTCCCCCAGCTCCGCCAAATCCTCCAGCCSCCCCTGGCACTGTAACCTCCTGCTAATCCCAACAGTACACCCCAGGATGTCCTGAGCCCCCTCTCCACCTCCAAACACGTAGAGCCAGACACCCACCAGTGCAGCCCATGGCTGTGGGGGCCATTTTGGGGCTGCAGCTCCTGCCAGCCTCCCCTGGAGGGGCTGAAGTCCCACAGGTCCTTGGTCAGAATGCCCTCACCAGCTCCCACCTGAAGGCCACCGGGGTGTCTCCTCAGGCCATGGCCTTGTGTGAGTGCCAGTGGCATTGGGGGAAGGCGAGCAGGGCAGGGAAGGGAGAGAGATGGGAAATAAGGGTTTGTTTGGGGTCAGAAAATGTCATATGGGGTTTAGGGGGGACTTTGGAGAAGTTATGGTGAGCTGAGGGGTACTTTGGGGGAGTTATAGGCAGCTGAGGAGTAGATACTGGAGTTAGGAGGTCTCCGGGGCGTATCTAGGTGTAAGAGATGACCCRAAGATTCCTCATCTGTCTCACGATCATCTCCAAGGACTGACTGAGACCCTCAGGGTTAAGACCCCAGGCCCTGGGAAAAGGGGGAGCTGTGAAGTGGCCAAAGGGGAGGAGGGCTTGTTGCAACCTGCCCGCCAGGTGTGTTCACTGGACCAGAGACTGAACAATGGGGCAAGTCACRGAGTACTGGCTGTGCTAATGCCAGGCTAAACGTGTGCTGTACCTACCCTGCCGCCGCTCTGTTTCCTAAACACATCACCCCATATTGCCCCATCCTTTGGCCAAATGCCCCCACTTTGAGAAGACCTATAAAGGCTGTGAGCACTGAAATCCACCTCGTGCGCATGCGAAGGGAAGAAGATGTGTCTTATGGGCAGATCTTTGCCTTGAGGACTTGGCTCTTCTGTTCGGTAGCTATAATCCCCTTCCCCTCTTTCTCCCTCTTCCTCTCTATWTTTATTTCTCTCCCACTATCACATMCTGTTATGGGCACTAAATAAAGGTGCATAGTTCTGCAAGCAAACTGGTTTTGTCCCTTTGCAGTGCCTTTTGTGCTCTGAGATCCCTAAAAGAACTTATCAGGACTTCACAGACAGTTGCGGACCCTGACACTGGGGGCTGATAGGAGGGTTTAGGGGGGCTCTGGCAACATTCTGGAAGTCTGAGGGAGGTGACATGGGAGTTTGGGGGGGCTCTAATTAGCTTTAAATCTTCCCTGGGCGAGGAACTTAATATTTGTAATGCTGTTAGAAATTAACTGACTTTTAGATACAATGAAATGGGTACCAAGTCCTTGAAGCAAAAGAAAACTGTTCATTCCTACGGACTCAGCTGAGCTGATRTATATATATTAGTAAAAAAACCCCTGTTATTCCCATTCCCACATCTTTTTGMCTGAAAGCCCCTTAATTTCAAATTTATAATAATTTGGAGGGAGGGGATTTGCATTCTCCATTGCAAGGGGAGGGGTCCGGCYTTTCCTGAGCGGATACCTGTCTTTCAAACCAAGACACCCTCCTGGGAGCCAAACACACACACCTTCCAACAAAATGAGTACATTTTATAGCCTTTCCCGGCCAGSGCGGTCTCTGTCCMCTTTYCTAYTGACTGGGTACTCGGSAACTTATATTCCCTCTAAACATCTACTTTTCTGTCCTCTCCCCTCTCATCCTACTTCCTTTTCAGTCCAGTCTTCAACCCCGGGCCTCTCCCAGCTCCAGCAACACCCATCAAACCATACAGAACATATCCGAACCACAAACCGAGACACACGGAACCAACAACTTTCATTCTTTAACTTAATAACCTGTTGGCTYCAGCAAAATATCACCTCAYCCCTCACAATCCTGTAAAGTCTTTGTTCTCCTTCCCAAAGTTCAGGAGCTTAGCATGACCTTGGCTGAGGAACAGTCCATGTCAATTAGGAAAGCTTACTAAAAAACATCAATTGAT
>CADDXX010001499.1:17383-29087 GCA_902810485.1 Alauda arvensis
TTCTTTTTTCCTTTCTTTGTTTCCTTTCCTTTCTTTTCTTTCTTTCTTTTTTCCTTTCTTTTAACTTTTTTTTTGTTGGTTTTTTTTTGTTGGTTTTTTTTTGTTGGTTTTTTTTTGTTGGTTTTTTTCACCCCCCTGATTTCTGGGACTCTCTCCTCCCTCCAGAGCTGTTCCTGTGGGATTGCTATGCATTCTTTTCTTTCAGGCCCTGAAAGAAAAACCTGACAAAAGCTGTGCAATAGCAAAGACTGTGAAAAACCAAACCAACAGAAGTCATTAAATTATTATTTTTGGTTTTTTTTTTTCCAAACCCAAAGTGTTCTTACTGCTGCAGCCTCTTGCTGTGGAGGGGGCTGAGAGCTGCAGCTGCCAGCTCTGCCCCAGCTGCTTCCCTGGGAGCTCTGGCTCAGCTAAGCTGGGCTTAACCCCCCAGCAGGAGCCTGGCATTTGTACTGGATCTATTTTTCCATGTATTTTTGTATGATTGAAGCTGAGGAGTGCTGAGGAGGAAGGCTCAGAGGCTCCCCAGGCTGTGCCTCTGCTGGCAGCAGTTCTCCTGGTTGGGAAGATCCTTTCCTTTTCCCTTGAATTGGCCAAGAGCTCTTTGTATATTGTGTACAGACTCACAGCAGATGTTGGGTAAATAATTTATGGAGTTTTAATTGCATGGACTGCATTGCTGCTGCTTGAGACCAGCCAGAACTGCCAGGTTTTCCCTGGAGTTCTCATCTGTATATATTGTACTGTTGCTGTCCAGAGGGTGTTTATTGAGAGGAACTGCTGCTGGTGATTTTAGAACTTTTACACGGGCAAATAAAAGAGCAAATCGTTCCCAAACTCCTGCTTTGGTGCTTGCTGGGCTTTGTYCTCTCTTCAGCTTCTGCTCACATTGGGATTCCCAAGGCTGGGAGGGACTTGGGAGCGTCCTCAGTGCTGGTGTCAGGTGGGAGCTCCTCAGTGGGAGCTCCTTCTTGTCCTTGCTGAGATCAGGATGGATGAGAGACGGGAAACAGGRATTGGAGTTTGGGGTTGGTGATTGATTCTCTCTGMTCCATTCCCAGCCCATTCCCACACTCCCAGCCCTGAGCTCTCAGCAGCTGCCACACAAACCTGCCCCAATGGCCACTGCTGACTTTTCCCAGCTCTTCCAGCACCATTTCCCCAAGAATGAGGTGACCCCTCTGCTATTGATGGTTGTGACCCAATGGTGGCCACTAAAGGGCTGCACTGGGGACCTTTTTCACCCAGGGACAGAAACCACCCCAACCCAGGGAGAAAAAGGAAAAAGGAAAGTTTTAGACAAGGCCTTAAATCCTCCCCCTTGGCTCACACCCATTATTAGTTACTAAAATCTTAGATTTAAGTGTTTCCCCCTGTGAGATCCCACACTTCCAATCAAAGCCCACCCCACAGCCCCTGTGCTGTCACTCAGTGCTGGAGCCTGGCCCCAGGCCTCAGCTCAGGTGTGGTGCCTGAGGTTCAGCACCTTTTACCACAGAAAAACCCAAATGTTCAGCTCCCAGGGTTCCAGCACTCAGGGTGGGGTCTGGTCTGCAGAGCTCAGAGTGTTCCTGCCCTGCTGATGGAGAAAAGGGACAGGACAGAGCCTGGTGCTGCCCAAGGAAACTCTGTGGGTTTTCCTGTTTCTGAGAAGTTCTTTGGATCCAGACCTGCCTCCTCAGGAGAGTTCCAGCCCATGGGAAGGGGTAAGGATGTTCCTGATCCGTGGGGAGGTTTGAATCCCAAACCCCAGTCCTGGGGAAGGACATTTCCCTTTCAGGCTGGCCCTGCTGGGAATTCCCTCAGTTCCTCAGGGCTGATGCTGCAGCCCTGCTGTTCACCTGCACTGAATCCATGTCAGTCACAGCCTCCAGGGATTTTTAYTCCCTCCTGTGCAGTGGCTGCTTCTCAGAGCTGCTGCAGATGAAGCAAAAAATGATGTTCAAGTGTGAAATAAGCCCAGGGTCCTGCCTCAGGGCAGTTTGTGGATGAATTCCCTCTCCCAGCAGCACAGACTCCAGCTATACTGCAGAAACCTCAGCTTTATTCATCACTAATTTACAAGAAACCACAGCTTTTGCCCCCAGAACAGTTTCAAGGAGAGAAAACCCATTCATGAGAGCTCAGCAAGCAGGAGCAGAGGGCTGGTTGCTTGTCCCCCCCCAGACAAATTGGTTTGAAATCCAAAGCTTTAAATGGAAGTGCAGAGATTCAAACATTTTAGAACATTTTTAGAACAGAGAAAAAAACTCTTTGTGTGAGAATCAATCATGTAATGTGTGTGATACTCCTCAGTAATGGACTTTTGGAGATCTGTTTAATGAAATGTTTGAAATTCCAGCCGAAATTTGGGAAGTGCTTGGCWCTGGGAGAAAGGCAGGATGTGCTCAGAGGTACGTGCTGGAATATTCCAGGTGTGTTTGGCTCTGCAGTGCTTTCTTTTCAGGCTGAGGGGGCCGGGAGGACCAGGAAGACCCCCGAGGGAGGTGACCCGGCCCCAGGGGGAGGTGACCCGGCCCCAGGAGGGTCTGTCCCACTCCCGGAGGAGGTGACCCGGCCCCAGGGGGAGGTGACCCGGCCCCAGGAGGGGCAGGGCTCACACGGCCTCCACGTAGTTGGCGGGCAGCATGCCGGTTTTGCCGGTTCTCTGCACCGTGCCGTACATCCAGCCCTCGTCGATGGCCTGCACGTTGACAATGGTGTCCCCGTCCTTGAAGGACACCTCGTCTGCATCGGCCGCCGTGTAATCGTACATGGCCCGGAACGTCTTCTGCAGGGACACAGGGACACAGGGGACAGGGTCAGGGCCTCACAGGGGACACAATGTCTTCAGGGACACCAAGGGACACGGTCAGACCCCAGGCCCTGGGAATTGGTGTCACAGCAGGGTCTGGCTGCTCCCTCACCCCTCCTGGCTGTGGCTCCTTCTCCCTCTCCCTGAGCTCCTCAGGTACCTGAGTGCCCCCAGCCCTGGCTGTGCTGGTGGCCCTGAGCCTCAGCAGTGGCCTCAGGGTGGCACCAGCAGCTCCAAGTGTCACTTCTCAGTTGTTCCCCCCCAGAAGCTTTTGGAGGCGATGCCATTCCCTCTGTCCTTTACTCCAGAGGCAATCTCTGAAAGGGAACTTCTCCCCATTTCTCAAATGGAAGTGTTGAGTAGCAAGGAGAGCTCATTCTGAGTTCCCAGGCCCAGGGGAGGCTCTGTCCCACTTGTCACTGTCACACTCACCTGGTTTCACCCAGAGCTCCAGCCCCCTGGGCTGGGATGTCACCAGCTCACTGGATTAACMCCATTAATCAGTGTSCCCCYGGGCTGTGACCCCTSCAGGGCCCYRTGTCCCCYCCCAGGGCTGTCCCCCAGCCCAGGRGCCCCCAGGGTGACTCACCCCAGCAGTGGAGGGGTGCGAGGGCACCGAGGACACCGTGGTTTGCTGSGTGGCCACCGAGGACGAGCGCTGCTGGGGCAGCTCGATGGTCTTCACCTGCTTGTAACCCACTGCAGGGGGGACACGGGGGTTAGTATGGGATGGGGCTGGATAAACTTCATTTTATGGGCTTATTATGGGATTGTGATGGATAAAGATCATTTTATGGGGTTGTTATGGGATGGTGATGGAGCTGGATAGAGATCATTGTGGGGGGTTATCATGGGATGGAGCTGGATAGAGATCATTGTGGGGGGTTATTATGGAATTGTGATGGAGCTGATTGGGACAAATATTGTGTGGGGTTATTATGGAATGGAGCTGGATAAAGTTCATTTTGTGGGCTTATTATGGAATGGAGATTGATAGAGATCATTGTGTGGGGTTCTTGTGGTATAGAGATGGATAGAGATCATTGTGTGGGATTATTATGGGATGGTGATGGAGCTGGATAAAAGAGCATTGTGTAGGGTTATTATTGGATTGTGATGGAGCTGGATAGAGATTATTGTGTGGGGTTATTATGGGATGGTGATGGAGTTGGCCAGGATAAACATCTTTGTGTGGAGTTATGGGATGGTGATGGAGCTGGTTGGGCTCAAGCTCAGGGCTCAGCCCCCGGGATGGGTCAGTCAGTGTAAATCAGTGCCAAAGGCACGTTCAGAGCTGCTGGCTGTGCACAGCTCAGCAATTTGGAGGTGTGGTTTTTCCTGAGCACTCTGCCACTCACGCTGGCCCCTGAGCGTGCCCAGGGGCCCCGTACCTGTGGCTGTGGTGGTGAAGAAGCCCCCGTTGCTGTAGTAGGACAGGCGCTGCTCAGTGCCCTCCGACGGCTCCGATTTCTCATCGGCCGCGCCGCTGATGCTGAGGGCGCTGGCGGAGCGCGAGTGCTCGCGGCTGCGGCGCTGCGCCTGGACTGGGGACAGGGATGGGTGTCACCAGCCTGGGGGAGTGTCACCCACCCTGGGGGACTGTCACCCACCCTGGGGGAGTGTCACCGACCCTGGGGCACTGTCACCAACCCCAGGCACAGTCACCACCCTGAGGCTCAGTCATCAACTCTGAGCTCCTTGAGTAACCAACCCTGGGCTCTCAGAGTCACCAATCCCAAAGCTGAGACCTCATAGAACCCAGCCCTCCTAAGCTCAACTTTTCTATGTGTAGTTCTACACTTCCATAGTGGCAATTCCCAGTGCTTTTCTAAGTATTGAATGCTAAAGTCCTGCTCTTCATTGTTCACAGTATTTTTGCCTTTCTCCAGTCTCTTTTCCCCTTAGTCCTGGCTGCTTCCAAAACTTTTATTGTAATTATCCCGGGATTTTCTTCCTGACACAGCACTGAGCCATTCCCACCATTTTCTACCATCCAGGTATTTTTCCTCCCAGACAGGAGTTAAAAAAAAAGCCACTGAGAAGAGCCTGTTCAGTAAYTCCAAAAGGAAGCACAGGGTGTATCATGGCAGCTGTGGATCATATAAACAACCCCCCTCCTGCCTCTTGGATCATTTTATAATAGGAAGATGAATAATGTATTTTTTGAATGTAAGTTACGCTGGTGAGGAGCAGCCACCCAATTTCTCCTGTCCTGTGTCCCTTGGGCTCTCTCAGCTCTGTCTGGCACCCACACAGCCCCTCCCAGCAGTTCCAATCCCCTTTTCCCCCACGGACACACCTGAGATCATGTGCAGGCTGCGGGACTGGATGTTGTCCTCGGCGGGGTCGTAGTCAAAGACGGAGCCGGGGTTGGTTCTCCACACCTTGAGCCCTGCAGGGAAAATGGCATTTCCTGAGGACAGGCACAGCCTGGCCTGGGCAGCAGGACAGGAGCTGGGCCCTCCCCAGCCCTGGGAGTGGCCAAGGCCAGGTGGGACACTGGGGCTTGGAGTAACCTGGGRTAGTGGGAGGTGTCCTGCTCATGGCAGGGTGGAACTGGATGACTTTGAATGTCCCTCCACCCCAAACCAGTCTGGAATTCTTTGACAAATCACCCTTATTTTAGAAATAAATGCTTCTCAATTCTGCAGCACAGATTRGGCTTTTTTACAATCAACCTGCAGCAAGGTATTTCTCCAATCCATAGAAATTAGGTGAAAAATAGAACCATAAATGCAGTGTGACATTCTCAAGGTGGGGACAGCAAGGTCACAGGTCATTTACAGCTGTTCAGAGAGTATTTTCAGAGAGGGCTTGGATGAGAACATGTCCAGGTGATGATGAATTGGAATTGATGTGGCTGAGCTTGAATTAGACCCTCTCCTGTCCCAGCTGTGCYCTCCTGACCTGTGAGGGTCTCCTGGTCCTGGTCCACGCGTTTGCGCTCCATCTCCACCACCCTCCTCTGGATGCCCCTGTAGCTGATGTCACTGAAGTCCTGCATGTTCTTCTTCACACGCTCTGTGATGGGGTCGGTCACCACGGGCGTGAAGCTCCCCTTGCTCTTCTCAAAGTCCTCGTGGTACTTCACCTGCAATGCCCAAGGCTTGGGATTCCTGCTCAGGAGAGCTGAACTTTTGGCTTTCCCCATGCTGAGAGAGCCTAATCCCAGACTTGCTCYAGCATTACAGACCTGGCTAACCAAACCTGGTTACCTTGCTGCCAGGCAGGGTTATTTTACATTGAACAGGGGAAGGGGAGCCCTGGCAGTGTCCTTACAGTGGAGATGTGCCTCTGGGTCTCCCTCACGCGCCGCATCTCCGGCGTGTCCAGCACGTAGGCGGCYTTGCCCTGGACCTGCTTGCGGAAGCTGTCGGAGTAAAGGACCTGCAGGGGAGCAGSAGGACAGCAGTTACCTCTGCAGCACCAGGCTGGCAAAGAAGAGCCTGCAGAAAGGCCAGTACCAGGTTTTTATACATTTTTTTATAAAGACTCTTGCTGAAGAACTGTAATTTTATACATTGCAGAGCATTACGGCACTAATTCGAATTTAACTGTTTGAAAACCCCCAAGTGAACCCAATTCATCCCAGAAATTCTTGATTGCACCAGGAAGTTTTCCAGGATTCCCTGTGGTTGCACATCCCTCCAAACCTCTCCCAGCTGAGGGAGGGTTTCAGGGATGCCCAGCTCTTTTCCTGGGCTTCACCCACCGAGCTGATGTTYTCCTGGTTGCGTTTGGCTCTCTCCATCTCTGGTGTCAGAGGGGTCGGGGTTCCCTTGGCCATGTGCTCCTTGTACAGCACCTGCAGGGCACAAACACCTGGATAAAGCTCAGGCTGCAGGAATTCCAGCTTCTCCTGGGCCTGGGGTTAATGTTCAAGCAAACTCAGCCCTGCAGAGTGGAACAGATCTCGGGAAACAAAGCAGCTGAAACGTTATTGCAAAAGGTAAAAAAAAAAAATAATTAAAAAATCAAAAGGAAAATAGGCAAAAATAAGGCAAACTGGGGAAATGAGGCTGAATTAGGTGGAGTTTGGCTGAGCTGGTTATTTGGGACACAAGGTTGGCTTTCAGTACCGAGCTGATTTGCTCCTGGCTCCGCTTGACTCTCTCCATCTCCGGAGTGACCGGGCTGGGAGTGGCCTTGCCTAAACCTTCCCTGTAAGCAACCTACAGAGCACAGAGGAACTCAGTCACAGGCAGAACTGCACCACGGGCTCTCATGGCTTTGCACTCAACACCAGCCGTTAGCAAAAGGGGAAAAAAAAAGCAGGAAAAATCGTATTAACGAGTTAAACACCAAAAAAATCCTTTAAAATTCCAGTACTCAAGAGGTGACTTTTAAAAGGAAAGAATTAGAGRGTTAAATAAAAAACCAGGCAGAGTGGGGTTATTGAGAGGAGCTCAGTGGCATCTTCTGGTGTTAGGCAGGGCTCTGGGAGGTTTGGGATTTCCCGGGAATACCGAGCTGATCTGTGTTAGGCAGGGCTCTGGGACGTTTGGGAAGGGATTCCCGGGAATACCGAGCTGATCTGTGTTAGGCAGGGCTCTGGGAAGGGATTTCCCGGGAATACCGGGCTGATCTGTGTTAGGCAGAGCTCTGGGAGGTTTGGGAAGGGATTTCCKGGGAATACCGAGCTGATCTGTGTTAGGCAGGGCTCTGGGAGGTTTGGGAAGGGGTTTCCCGGGGCAGTACCGAGCTGATCTGCTCCTGGTTGCGTTTGACCCTCTCCATCTCGGGAGTGACGGGCGTGGGGGTCGCCTGCCCCACGTGCTCTTTGTACAGCACCTGCGGGACACAACAGCGACCCGGGGCTCTTACACAGCCCCAGAGCGCCAGGGCTGCAACACAAATTGCTGCTTTTGTTAACCAGATTCCAACACCTCAAAGGTTTAGTGCTGCCAGGAGGGGTGAGGGACAGGGAGAGGAGAAGTGGGGATTGGGGTTAAGGGCTCTATCCAGGTGCTGGGGGGCTCCAGAGGCTCAGGAAGTGCCTCTGGATCTAAAAAGCTGTTTAAGAAATGCTTTATCTGCTTTTTAAATCTRTATTTGAAGCAATTCCTGATCTTTTTGGGAGGCAGGTGGAAGGTTTGTTGCCACACTGCCCCGTATAATGATGTCAGGGATGGAGAGTTTTTCCCTGAAGTCAAATCCACCTGAAAATCCAATGAAAAGGTGAAACACTGAACACAGAGAGAAACCTGAATATCCCCGGAAAACCTGGAGCAGAGGGAGGTCAGGGAATGAAATGAGCTCCATGTCCCTTCCAACCCAAACATTCCCTGATCCCCAGCCAAGGGATCCAAACTCCTGAGATGGTCTGGATAGAACCCACAAATTCACAACCCACGTTTTGAAAAAGCCTGAAATCCTGGGTCACACCGTTAACACCGAGGTCATTTGGGTTTAGAAGGAGCAGAATTAATGTGCAGAAGAAAAAAAAACAACAAATACATTTCTATTTAAATGAAAACCAGCTCTGAGTGGGAGTTAGGCTGTTATTGATTAAGGTGAAGCACAAAGGAAACCAGAATGGCAGGGAAGGTACCGAGCTAATGATCTCTTGATTGCGTTTGACTCTCTCCATCTCGGGGGTGATGGGGGTCGGGGTCACCTTCCCCACATTTTCCTTGTACAAAACCTACAGGGGGCAAGGCAGTAGCCAAACGTCATTGAAAAGGAAAAGAAAGAAAGAAAGAAAGAAACAAAACAATCCCCCAAAAAGCAGAGCAAACAGTGTGAAAAAAAAGCTGAGTTAGGGCTGGGGCACAGGAGGAGGGACTGGAGCTTTGATGTGGGATGCAGGAATGGGCCCTGGCTGGAATCAYCAAAGCACAGGTGGGGTGAGAAAGGGTTAAAAAATTCCATCAGGACAACACCACCCATCCAAAAAAGCTTTTTTTTTTTTTTCCTCTAGTACAGCCCTGCCTGGGGCAGCGTTAGGGAGAAGCCGGTGCCCTCTGTGTGTGAGCACGGGGCATTTCAGAGGTTAATAAGCACAGGCTGCTGCTGCTCCCGCCGGGTTAAACGGAACACTTCACTCGGGTTTTTAGGAACTTTTCCGGGTGGAAGTACCGAGCTAATGATCTCTTGATTGCGTTTGACTCTCTCCATCTCGGGGGTGACGGGGGTGGGGGTGGCTTTCCCTATGTTCTCYTTATACAACACCTGTGGGACGAGAGAGAGGAGCCAGAGAAAGCTCGGTCAGTACCAGCCCTCCCGACRCGTTCCTTTTCCTTGGATTCAGCTCCCCGGCTGGGTTGGAAGCAGGTCCCGGGCGCTGTTTTAGTAGAGGAGCAGTTTGGCAGCCCAGAACTGTGAGAAATGGGGTGAGCACCAAAGAGCACAAAGTCCCCCTGGAGGGGCTGAGCACGGCAAGAAAACTCAATTAAACTGCTTTAAAAGAGACGGCAGCACTGCAGAGAAAAGGAGGGGGGAGCTTGAGCCGGTTTRGGATTAGAACAGGACATTAAAATCACTCTTAAAACCAGGATCAGCTGGACCGAGTTAACATTTCAACCCGAGGAAGCCACGAGTGAGGAGCGAGCCCTGCCCGGAGCCGCTGCGGAGCAGGGGCAGCGTTATTTTGGGACAAACCCTTCTCCAAACGGTTAAAAAGGGCTGTGAAAGAGTTAAAAGGTTTCAACTCCGGGTTTAAAGAGTTAAGAGGGAAGTTTTGCCCTTGGCAAAGTACCGAGCTGCAAATCTCCTGGTTGCGTTTGACCCTCTCCATCTCGGGGGTGACAGGAGTGGGGGTCCCTGTCCCCACGCTCTCTTTGTACAACACCTGCACAACGAGACAGCATCCAAACCCATCAGCGACCTCGAAATTCATCAAATCTACAATTTCCTGAGGAATTGGAGCTTTTAAACCCCCCCTGCCGCCTCCCGAGGAGCCGCACCCTCCCTCATCCACCGGTAAATCAAGGCACGAAGAATTTCAGATGTAAAAAAAACCCCCACATGTAAAGGGAAGTGGGAACAGGGAGCAGAACTGTTAACAATATTCGCAACAACGAAAATATTTGCAAATAACTCGGAATAACGTAAGTAGCTGTAAATAATTCCATCAGTGAAGAAGTGGGAGGTCAGTGATGTCGGAAACACAGAGAGGAGGAGGAGGAGGAAGAGGAGGAGGAGGATGGGTTTGTGAGGATGAGTTTTTGAGGATGTGTTTATGAGTTGATTAAGTGGAATGAGGAGGAGGAGGATGGGTTTATGAGGATGAATCTATGAGGATGGGTTTATGAGGATGGGTTTGTAAGGATGGTTTATGAGGATGAGTTTCTGAGGATGCGTTTCTGAGTTAATTAGGTAGAATGAGGAGGAGGATGGATTTATGAGGATGGTTTATGAAGACGGGTTTGTAAGGATGCGTTTCTGAGTGAATTAGGTGGAAGGAGGAGAGGAACTGCAGTTCCCAGGCAGGTTGAAGGAGCAGAAGGGGTCCAGCCCAGCTCCTGCGCACAGTACCGAGCTGAGCTGCTCCTGGTTGCGTCTGACGCGCTCCAGCTCGGGAGGCAGCGGGATGGGGGTGCCCGAGCCCGGCTCCTCCCGGTACAGAACCTGCAGRGAACAGCGGGGTCAGCGCCGGGAAAACCGGGACACGGAGCCTCTGCCGGGAGAGAAACTCAGCGGGGAAGGGAGAACAAATCCTGCTCTGCCGGAGCCCGGGGCACTGAGAATGTCAGGCTKTCTGTGCTCACAGGCTCTGACACACGAGAAAACACTGAGTGACCTGAGCCTGGGAAAAAGGCTTCCAAAATTAATGACAGAACAGGGATGATGGGTGTGTGGTTTGGATAGAAGGGTGTGATATCACAGGGTGGGAAACTCAGAGTTTCAGGGTTTAGAATACAGTAATTGATACAAAGCAAGATGGGAGTTTCAGTCCTTCTTTTTCACCTTCTTCTCCATGGCTCTGGGTGGGATTTTGGAATTGGACAGAAAAATCCCCATTGCAGCCAGGGGTGGATTATTGGGTTATTGGGTGAAAAGTGAAAATTATTGTTATTGGGTGAAAAGTGAAAATAACTGAGGTGTCATCTCTTAATTGGAACAGTTTATCCTTAAAAGGCCTTGGAGAGAGAGAAGGGCTCCATTTTTAGTTTAACTTGAAGTGCTGTAGAACTCATGGTCTGTAACAGATAATAATTACTAAACATCTGAGTCCAAACAAGAAACACCATCTTGAGCATTTAATCCTGACTCTGGCAGAGAAAAAGAAGATAAAAACCTGATACTGCTCCAAACAGGAGCACTGCTCAGCACCTGCACACAAAACTGGGCAATAAAAGCAGTGAAAGCATCAAGAAATAGCAAACAAAGCAATTCTGGTTCATCTCACAGCTCCTCATCCCACTGAGCACACCCAGCACTGCCACACCCAGGTGAGGTTCAGTTCTTGAGGGGAAAATCAGGAAAATCAGGAAAATTCACTGCATGGAACAAAACTGAAGGCAAGACTAAATAAGGAAAATAGGGTGGGTTTTTAAGAGTAAAAAAAAAAAGACTCTTGGGACTAAGTAAGGAGAACAGGTTGGACTTTTAAGAGTTAAAAAAAGGATTTTTGGGACTAATYAAGGAAAATAGGGTGGGATTTTAAGAGCTAAAAAAAAAAGCAGCTACACTCCAAAAGGAGGAATTTAATTACTAGAACGACATAATTAAAAATAAAAGGAATAAGAACAATGCAAGTAATTATTATGAAGGAAAAAAAATTCTAAGAGGGACCAGGATATTATTTTGTGGGTGAGTTGATTATAAGGAAACAAGAATATTGTTTTGTTGGTTAAAAAGTATTTTTAAATCAATTAAGAGGGATTTTATTTGGCTTTTGGCAGTGCAGAGTACCGAGCTGATGTGTTCCTGATTGCGTTTGACCCTCTCAATCTCAGGGGTGACAGG
>CADDXX010001500.1:0-17629 GCA_902810485.1 Alauda arvensis
AAGCCATTAGATATTTCTGTAAATCAAGTTTCTCTTTCATGTGAATTTCACCTGGAATATGTGGGACCTGGTATGGTCTGCCATATAGGATTTCACAGGGACTGATGTTATCTCTCCACCTTGGTTGTATGCGGATTCTCAGTCAGGCTATAGGCAAGGCCTGAACCCATGTCATGGATGTTTCCTGACACATTTTGCTGATTTGTGATTTGAGAGTCCCATTCATACGTTCGACTTTACCGCTTGCTTGGGGTCTCTAAAGTGTGTGTAGATCCCAATTCCCAAAATTCGGTTAACTTCTTTAACTACTGTTGCAACAAAATGTGGCCCTCTATCTGATGACATTCCTAAGGGAACCCCAAACCTTGGAATTATATGATTGAGCAAAACTTTGACTACTTCTTTAGCTGTATTGGTGCGACAGGGGTAAGCTTCTGGCCATCCACTAAAGGTGTCAACTAATACCAATATGTCCCAGTATCCCTCTTTGCGTGGTAACTCCGCAAAATCTATCTGCCAGTAATCTCCAGGAAGATTCCCTGCTTTTGTCACTCCTAACACAACTCTTTCCCTCGTGTCAGGGTTGTTTTTACAGTAGGTTTCACATTTGCTCACTACTGATTGTATTATGTCAGCCATTCTCCTCCCTATTACTACCTTCTTTAGATGTTTTAGAAGATTTTCCACTCCAAAATGTGTATTTTCATRTTCTCTTTGAGCTAGCTCTCAAAGGATCAGGGGTGGAACTACAACCTGATTTACTGGTGTAACAGCTCACCCACTTTCTGTGATCTCAGCTTAAAGAAACATGATTAATTTGTGGTTTGTTTGGTCATATTTAGGGGTGAGCCCTGACAAATCAATCTCTTTTTGTGGTAGCACTGCTAGAACACTTTTTCTGCAATCCCTCTTGCTGCTTTATCAGTGAATTGATTTCCCAACTCTGGAGTGGTTTTCCCTTTTTGGTGACCTCTACAATGCATGACAGCTACCTCTGTGGGTTTGTTAATGCTTTCTAGGAGGGCACGAATTTGTTCAGCATGTTTGATTTGATTACCTTGAGCATTCAGAAGTCCTCTCTCCTTCCAGATGGCTCCATGGGCATGGACAACACTAAATGCATATTTCGAGTCAGTCCATAATTTACCTTTTTATCTTTGCTCAGGTCTAAGGCTCTTGTCAGTGCAATCAGTTCAGCCCTCTGTGATGACACATCTGCTGGTAAGGCCTTTGCCTCGATCACCTTATCTTGTGTGGTTACTGCATACCCTGTCATCCTTTTGCCATTTTTCATAAAGATGCTCTCATCTGTAAAGAGCTCCCAATCTGGATTTTTCAGGGGTACATCTTTCAGGTCAGGCCAACTGGAATAGACTTCTTCAATTGTCTGCAAACAGTCATGTTCAGGTTCCTTGTCAATTAGGGAGGAGGACGAGAACATGGCAGGCTTAACAACAGAAGTTGTTTTCAGGGTAACATCATCTTGTTCTAGTAACGGTGTTTGATATTTTTAAGCATCCGGTTACCAGATAGCCAATGCCCCCCCTTTACACTACCATGTGTTGCCCAAGGGTGAGTTTTCAGGCTTCCTGGATCAGGAGGACAGTGGCTGCCACAGCCTTTAGGCATCCTGGCCAGCCCTGGGCGACATTGTCTAACTATTTGGAAAAGCAGGCCACAGCCCTCCGTTGGCTCCCAAGGCGCTGTGCTAGTACCCCTAAAGCTACATTCTGTCTCTCATGTGTGAAAAGTTCAAAAGGTTTAGTTAGGTCTGGTAATCCCAGCACTGGAGCTGACATTAGAGAGTGTTTCAGCTGCTTAAAAGCTGCTCTACTGTTTTCAGTCCATATGATAATTCCTTTTTCAGCTGCTTTTAAGGCTCTATACAGGGGTTTTACCAGCAGTCCATAATTTGTTATCCACAAATGGCACCAACCTACCATTCCCAGAGAGGCTTGCATCTCTCTCACGGTACGGGGCTCTGAGAGTCGACAGATGGCTTCCTTCTGTTCTCTGCTGAGCTGTCGGTGTCCACGGAAGATCTCGAGCCCCAAGTAAATTACTGTTTCTTTGGCAATCTGGGCTTTGTTTTTAGAAACTTTATACCCACTCAGTCCCAAAAACTTTAATAAGCTTACGGTAAGTCGCATGTAGTCATCTTTAGCTCCGGCTGCAATTAGGATGTCATCTACATATTGAAGCATAACTCCCTCTGGTTCCTGTTTTCTCCAGTCTTCTAATTCTTTTGCTAACTGATTTCTAAAAATTGTGGGGGAGTTCTTGTAACCTTGTGGTAAACGTGACTAAGTGATTTGAGGTTTTCTCCCTGTCTCAGGATTTTCCCACTCAAAAGCAAAAAGCTCTTGACTGTCTTTATGCACAGGAATGCAGAAAAAGGCATCTTTCAGGTCCACAACAGTAAACCACCCTAATTCATCTGTCAGTGTGGCCAAAAGGGTGTAGGGATTGGCTACTACTGGGTGTAYGTCTTCTGTAATCTTAYTGATTGCTCTWAAATCTTGTACTAATAGRTAACTTTTACTATCTGCTTTCTTAATAGCTAAAATTGGAGTGTTAAATTTGGATTCACATTGTACTAATAAACAGTACTGTAAGAATTTATCAATTATAGRTGCCAATCCCTTTCAGCTCTCTACCTTCAAAGGGTATTGTTTTTGGCCTTACTGGTGTGGCTCCTGGTTTGAGGGGAATAGTCACTGGTTCTGCTCATTTTGATCTTCCTGGGATATCACTGGCCCAGAYTATCGGATTTACCRYATTTTCAACTTCAACAGGGATCTCGCTTAATTTTTCTTGTACAAAAAGTGCAGCAACTTGGACAAATTTAGGTTCAGGAATTATAACTTGTACATTCTTCCCTTTTTTAAATTTCATTTCTGCTTCCAATTTCTCTAGCAAGTCCCTCCCCAGCAATGGTTTAGGTAAGTTAGGCATATAGAGGAATTGATGGGTTACCCAATGCTTCCTCAATTTAAATTTTAAGGGTTGGAAAAAAGGCTGTGTTTCGGTTACCCCTGTTGCCCCAACAACATGTACAGTCTTGTGACTCAGTTTCCCTTCCCGGTATTTAACACAGAATAAGCAGCTCCAGTATCTACCAGAAATTCAATGTCCTCTTTCCCCAGCTTAGCTACAACCAAAGGTTCTGCCAGGGAAGAAACCTTTGGTCCCCATCACTCAGAATTTGAGTCGCTTGATGTTTGTATTACAGGGAGTTGGGGAACTGAGGAATTTTCTTTCAATGCTGGACAGTCTTTTTTCCAATGTCCCCACTTTTTGCAATATGCACACTGGTGTTTCTCTGTAGAGGAAGTTTTCTTGGGTGACTTTTCCTGAGTTGCTTTTTTACTAGGTTGAGATCTAACTCTTTCAGTTGCGCCTCTATCTCGAAATACTTTCTAAGTAACTTCTAGCAATTTGTCCATGTCTCAGACTCCCTCTATCTTTTGCAGCTTTCTCCTTATATCATTTGAAGCTTGACTCATGAACAAAAGCACTAAATGAGCTTTGCCATCAGTTGATTCTGGATTTAAATCTGTATATTTAATAGCAGTTCCTATTAGCTTGTTTAAAAAATCAGTGGGGGATTCATCATAATTCTGCTTTACTTCACAAATCTTTGACCAATTAATTGCTTTAGGCACACCATGTTTTAACCCATATACTACCAGGTTCTATATCGTTTTAATCTCGCCATTTGTTCTGGTGTATTTGGATCCCATCCCGGATTTTCAAGGGGAAATATCTGGGGAACAGTCCCTTGAAGTAATCCATTTGCAATGTTTGCCTCAACTGATGTAATGATGGCTTTGTTCACCATTCTTCTCCCGGTAGGGTCAAGTAATGTGTCTAACATAGCATTCAAATCAGCCCAGTCAGGGTTTTGTGAGTTAATTGCTCTTTCTACTAGCATAGCTACTTTATCTGGGTTCTCTTTATATTTCCCCACAGTGGCTTTCCACTGCTCCAGCTCTATAAGGGAGTATGGAACCTTTACATACATTGGCCCTTGATTACCGATGGCTTGCCTTAGTGGAGCTGGGAAGACAGGTCTCTCTGTTCTTTTTGCTTTAGTACATTTCGCCATTGGACTACGTTCTCTTACTGCCTGTCTTGCTAATTTTCCCCTCCTTCGCCTGCCTAAAGCAGCAAGGATCTGATCAATCTCTTCCTCCTCCTCAGTATCAATTTCCCCTTTTTCCCCTGAGCTGTCTGACCCTGTTGTCTCTATCATAGATAACTTGTTTTATCTAATCTCAACAGCTGGAAGCATCATACATGATTTACTCTGGCGCTGAGTTCTGTGTCTGCGTGCCTTACTGACATCATCTGAAGCAGCACCTTGGCTTTGGGGGTTACTATGGGAACTCACAGGCCTAGAAGCGGAAGAGGAACCACTCTTTTGGTGGGCAGTAACCCCTGGCTCATCCTCTAGGGATGTGCTGTGGGCTGCATACGCTGGCTGGCACCTTTCCCCTCCTCCTTCACTGGCTGGGAGCCTTCCACGGACCTGCCCCACCCCACCCCCTCCTGCTGGGATGGCGGGGGCAGGAATGGTGGCCCAGGAGGGTGAAGCGAGAGGGCTGCGCTGGCCAGTGAGAACGGCAGGGCTGAGCCAGCCGGCAGGAGCAGCAGCGGCCCCCCTGCTCCAGCTGAGGGCAGAGCTGGGAACAGCGGAGCCGTCCCGAATACAGGCGGCGGTGGCCAAAACCCTTCCCCTCCCACTTCCCCCCTCCGTCCCTTTTGTGGCACCACTGGGGGTAGCACTGGCGGGGGAGGGGGTGGCGGAGCCAGCGGCACCACCGGGTGTGGCTGCAGCGGGACTGAGGGTGGAGGGACCCCGCCAGGACCTGGGCTGACACTGCCTCTTAGGTCTGGAGCTATAAGATCAAACTCGGCTTCTTCTTTGCTTTTACATTCACTATCCCGTATCATCTCATCATTTTTCTTACTTTTCCCTTGCTTTTTCTTTAAGACTAGTACATGCTGTTTTTTCTGTGGCTGTTGACGACAAGCCAACACCCTAAAAAACCTGGCATATTTTAACTCGTCTAAATACCCATCTTCGCATATGCGAGAGATTAAACTTGATATTAATTCCCTGTCAAAACTTCCAAATTCAGGCCACGTCTGGCTATTTTCTAGTTCATAAGTCAGCTAGATTTTTCCTGAGAGTCTAATAAGTTTAGATTTATAAAACAGAGAATCTCCGCCCGTCACATCTGTCCCATTCTGCAATACTAATCCCAGAGGACTGTTTCTTGGGATATTATTGTTACAACGCTTACAAGAGAATACACACCACATATCTTAACAGTTAGGAATGAGAAGGTAAATGCAAGAAAAGAGAAATCCAACACAGACAGGATTCGAACTCTCATCTTTTAGAGCTGCAGTGCAGAGACTCACTCCCTGTGCCACTGCTGGTGTCATGCCAACAGCACTGCAAACTAACCGGGCATGCAAAGAGCAACCTCTCTCACCACTAGTGGGGAAATGGAAAATGGAGAGCACTCCGCCCCACCCTAGGGCTTTCCCTACTACTTCTTATCTGACTTTTTAAACCAAATACTTTTATTCAGTTACTCACGTGCCTCTGTCAGGTCTACAGAACACAGGATTCTTGGGCTCTGGTACCTTCTGGGCCACAGCTGGACCYGCCGCTGCAGGCAGGAGCTGAGYGTTCCTCCAGTCCAGGAGGGTTTTCAGATGCCTCACGGTCCCTTCGTGGGTCGCCAGATTCTGTTGCCTTGGGAAGGCTGACCTGAAACAGAGGCTGGACAGAACTAGAGAATAAAGCAAATATTTATTGAAAGGTCCCCAGGATACCCCTGGGACACCCAAACCAGACCATCTGGCTCCTCCAAAGATCTCTTCCCCCCGATCCTCCGGCCACACCCTCTGTACTTTTGTGTCTATTTGCATATTTGGTTTAATTGTCTAATTACAACTCCAGGCTGTGAAGTCCCATCCTTCTTGTTTTTCTCTTCAGTCCATTGTTGTTGATGCTTTTGGGCCAGAAAGCATTTGTCCTTCGTTTTCAGCAGGAAAGGATTTGTTTTGTCTCCCTACTACCTACTAGTTCTTAACATGAAGCTTAAAACTACACCCGAAACAGCATGGAATCTGGAAAACATAAAAGCTAAAACTAAAGGCATCATCAGGGGGATCGCAGTGGGGACACAATGGGATCCAGATGAACTCCTGGAATTCCCCCTTTCCTCCCGTCTCCTCCCCCACCGTGTTCCCTCAGTCTCTTTCTCTTTCCCGTTGCCCAGGCTGCGCCTCCGGGATCCGCCCGCCCCYCCCAGCCCCMGCCCCCCCYTTCCCGTGACCCAGGGACCCCCTGCACCCCCATTCCTGCCTTCCCCAGCTCCCACACCCCACTCCCCTCAATACCGGGGACCCCCGGACCCCGCTTTGGTGGGCACAGGGACCCCCTGGATCCCACATCCTGCCTCTCCCAGTCCCTTCCTTGGACCCTTCCCGGCTCTCCCGCTTCCATTTCTTGACCATTGGACGCTCCCAGACTCCCCAGTCTCTGCATCCCCCAGTTCTTCACCCCCTGTATGTCCTGTGGGGGGTCCCTGGGGGCTCGTGGAGGATCCCAGGGGGGATTCTGGGACCTGGGACCCCCTTGAATTCCCACACACAGGCACTGGGACCCCCCCCTGCACCCCCTTATCCTGCACCCATCCCCCCCTGCACCCCCTTTCCCATCCATCCCGCCTTCCCCAGTCCCTTTTCCTTGACCCTGAGACCCCCTGGGTCCCCATTCCTGCTTTTGTCAGCCCCCAGCCCCCCCTTTCCTCTGCATTAAGGACCCCCGACCCTCCTATTCCCAGGTCTCCCCACCTTGTGACCCCTCTTTCCTTGGTGCTGGGGACCCCTGGACCCCCCTTCCATAACCCTGGARCCCCCTGAGCCCCAATTCCTGAACACCAGGACCCCCCTGCACAACCTTTCCTTGGCCCTAGGATCCCCAAACCCCTTCCCAGCTCTCCCAGTTTCCCCTTTCATTGATCCATGACCCCCTCACCCCCCCCAAATCTCTGTGTCCCCCCAGTTCTGCACTCCCTGCGTTTCCTGAGTGTGGCAGTGTCAGAGCCCAGCCCGGGGGTCCCCCAGCACATGATCACTGGGTTTGTGGATGGGATCCCCTTTGAGCGCTACGACAGGGAGTGGGGCCGGGTGGAGCCGCTGACGCAGTGGATGAAGGATGGAGCTGAGCCGGGATATTGGGATAGAGAGACCCAGATTGCTGTGAGGTGGCAGCACGTGGCTGCCAGGAACCTGGAGATTCTTCGGGAGCGGTACAACCAGAGCAGGGGTGAGTGGGGGGATCTGTGGGGCTGGAATGGGGGTCTGTGGGGTTGGAATATGATCTGTGGGGCTGGGATGGGAACTGTGGGGTTGGAATGGGATCTGGTGGCATGGGATCCCTTGGGCTGGGATGAGGGGAATGGGGTCTGTGGGGCTGAGATGGGATCCATAGATCTCAGATGTGGATTCACAGGGCTCCAAGGGGCTGGGATGGGGATCTGTTAKGWTGSTGTGRGATTTCTTGTGATCCATGGGGATGGGATGTGGGTCCATGGGGCTCCAAGGGGCTGGGATGAGGCCCTGTGGGTCTCCATCAGACCCTGGGGCTCCATAGGGCTGGAATGGGGCTCTGTGGGGCTGGGACACAATTCCATGTGTCTCTGTGGGTACAATCTCCACAGGTCTCCACACCATTCAGTGGCTTGCCGGCTGTGACCTCCTGTCTGATGGGAGTGTCCATGGAACTTACCTGCATGGCTACGACGGGCAGGATTTCATCTCCTTTGACCTGGAATCTGGGAGATTCCTGGCGGCCGACAGCGTTGCTGAGGTCACCAGGAGGCGCTGGGAACATGACGGGACCAAGGCTGAGTATTTCAGAAATTCCCTGAAGCACGAGTGCCCAGAACGGCTCCAGAAATACCTTGGATACGGGCAGAAGGAGCTGGAGCGCAAAGGTGGGAGGGAATTTGGGAATGGAGGATTTGAGAACACAGTCATTCCTGTGGGAATTCCATGGGCAGATCTCACCCCCATCCCATTCCCATGGAATTCCACGGTTGTAACTCACCATTATCCCGTTCCAGTGGCCCCTGATGTCCATGTGTCTGGAAAGGTGGAACAGGGGACGCCGTTCTTGTCCTGCCACGTGTTTGGATTCTACCCCAGCACCATCAGGGTCAGCTGGATGAAGGGGGATGAAAACCGGGATCAGGAGACGGAGTGGGGCGGGGTCGTTCCCAACAGCGACRGCACCTTCCACACCTGGGCCAGGATCGAGGCCAGGCAGGAGGAGTGGGGGCAGTACCGGTGCCAGGTGGAGCATCCCGGAACACTGGAGCCCGGCATCTTCATTTGGGGTGAGGCTGGGAATGTGGGAATTGGCAATCTGGAATTCCCAAATGGGGATTCCCGTTCCCCTCATCACTATCCCGCATTTCCCAGAGCCGAAATCTGCCAGGAATTTCACCCTGATGGTTGCTGCCATCATTGCTGCCATCCTCTTCCTCATTGTCCTCATCGGATTCCTTGTCTGGAAGCGCCAATCCGGTACCACACAGGATGGGGGTTGGGAATGGGCACGGATCCGCCCGGCACCATTCCAGGGTTCCTGTGCCACCAACGCTGATCCCGCTGTTTTTCCACAGGGAGGAGGGACAGGAATGGACACAACATGGCAGCTGTTCAGTTCCAGGTGGGATCAGTTGTGATGGATGGAGCAGGATCAGGTGGGGATTTCAGAGAGGGATTGGGGCAGGATGCATGGGGCAGGACTGCAGCAGGATTSGGGCGGGATCAGGTGGGATTCTGGAGCAGCTCCCACTCTCAATGGGCTCCAGCCGGGTCCATCCTGTGGGATGGGGACAGGGTGGCACCGTGACCCTCTCTCATCCCCGCAGGAGTCACTGCCTGAATGATCCATGGAGCTGGATCCAGCCCCTTTCCTGCTCCTAGGAAAGCAGAGAGCTGCTGGCAGAGCTCATACTACTGCTCCCACCCACCCCACAGCTCTTGCTAACAGATCAATTTGCTTTTTTCCAATGATTTAATTCCAAGAACCACAAATATTCCCAGTGCTTTAGTTCTGCTATGAAATGATGAAGGCCACCTGGGCAATGGCACCATGGCTGGGCTGGGTGTGGGTGTACTTCCCACGGCACGCGCCAGCACTGCTGGACTCGCTGAACCTGCAGCCTGTGGCTGCAGGGCAAGCTCTGCGACGTCACCGTCCATGCCGGTGGCTGCGTCTTCACCGCCCATGGCAGTGTCCTGGTGGCCACCTCGCCCTTCTTCCATGACAAGCTGAGCGCTGGGCCCTGCCTGGCACTGCCACCCACCATCGATGCTGACGCCTTCAAGGGGCTGCTGGAGCTCATCTACTGTGGTCGGCTGTTGTATTTCCCCTGAGAAACTGCTTTCCCCCCCCAGGATATGGAATGCTTAGATATCCTTCTGACCTTCCCCTCTCCCCCTGTCCCACTGGCCCGGGGCCAAACAGCCCACCTCGAGATAAGCTCATATAAGACCCTGTATTTCCTTCTTCGCGCTCTTTCCGCGTGGACCCCCACGAATAAAGACCTTCAAACATCTCGGGAGGAGCCTCCTTCAGGTAATCCCGGTCCTGTCTCTGAGATATCTCCCCCCTGGGCCTGAGATGGCCATGAGTCTTGGGGGGCTGCAGGGGGGAATAATCTCAGTTGGCAGAGTGTGGCCACCAAGGCACTGCTCAGACACCTGCTGGTGGCCAGTGTGCTGCAGATGTGGCACGTGGTGGAGTGCTGCTCGCAGATCCTGAGGGAGCTGGAGAAGGACGGGTCTGGGCGGGGTCACAATGGGGCATGGGCATCGTCACCAAATGTCCGTGGTCATGATGGGCCATCGGCATTGGCAGGGAACATTTGTGGTCACAATGGGTCATTGGCATTGGCATTGTCAACAAATGTCCGTGGTCGTGACAGGTCATCAGCATCATCATGGAACATACAGGATCACGATGGGTCATTGGCATCATCATCAAACATCCATGGTCACAATGGGTCATTGGAATTGGCAGTGTGACCAAAGGTCAGTGGTCATGATGGGTCATCAGCATCATAAGGGAACATCCATGGTCATGATGGGTCATTGGCATCAGTATCATCACCAACGGTCCGTGGTCATGATGTGTCATTGGCATTGTCACCAAACATCCATGGTCATGATGGGTCTTCACTACCAAACGTTCAATGTCACGATGAGTCTTCAGCATCAACATTGTCACCAAAGGTCCATGGTCGTGATGGGTCACAGGTATCGGCATTGTCAACAAACGTCCCTGGTCACGATGGGTCAATGGCATCAGCATCGTCACCAAATGTCCATGGTAATGATGGGTCAATGGCATAATCATGGAACATCCATGGTCCTGATGAGACATTGGCATTGTCACCAAAGGTCCGTGGCCATGATGGGTCATGGGAATCATCAAAGAACATCCATGGTCACAATGGGTCATTGGCTCTGTCACCAAACATCATTGGTCATCATGGGTCATTGGCATCATCACAGAACATACATGGCCATGATGGGTCATTGGCATTGGTATCATCATCATAGACCTGTGGTTGTGATTCGTCATTGCATTGTCACCAATGGTTCGTGATCATGAAGGGTCATGGGTATCATCATAGAACATCCATGGTCAAAATGGGTCATTGGCATTGGCACAAATTGTCTGTGGTCACAATTGGTCATTGGTATTTTCACGGAACATCCATGGTCATGTGTCAGAGTCTGTTCGAGATACCTCATTTGCCTCACAACTGTCAACAAAGGGTCCCCAAGCCGAGACCCCCAAACTGAGGTTCTGGCCTGTACAAGGGGGGGAGAAAAGCTGCCAGGACTCGCAGGTGTGCTTACTGGACCAGAGACTGGGAACAATGGACTGAGCTCATGTTTACCCTGGCTCGTTCAGTCCCTGCTGTGGGGGTCGAAACAACCCTAACCACAGTACTGCTCGCACCACAGACCGTGGCCAGGTGCAGCTGGTTTTGAACAATGGCAGCCACTCAGCCAAAATTACTCCCCCACCCTGACAAAAGGCCTCTCATTTTGAAGAAGACCTATAAAGACTGTGCATTTTGGGACCCTATCTTTGTGCGCACCCCACGGATGAAGACGCATCTATGGGCCTGATCGCCTCGAGGACGCCGTCTCTTCTGTGGTAGCTATTGAACCCTTTTTTCCCCTCTTTTCTCTCTCTTTCTCTCTTTTCCTTTTTCTCTCCCTCTATTGCATAACTGTTGTTGGCACTAAATAAAGTGCATTGTTGATTTAAACTGGTTTTGTCCCTGTGCTGTGTCTTCTGCGCTCTGAGATCCCCCTAAAACGAACCTATTAGGACTCCGCAGACCCTTGCGGACCCTAACATAATTGGCGTAGTCGGCAGTTCATATAAATCGGAATAGTCGACAGTTAACATTAAATTGGCGTAGTCGGCTGTTGCTCAGGATCTCGCTAGACAGAGGGGTTGCAGGTGGTATATAGTCTGTAACAGGGGAAGGACCCTCGCTCCAGCCGCACCTAACTCGCCACTTCGGTGAGCGCTGTTACAAAGCAAGGGGGGGCGAGGGAATTTCCTGCAAACTGTATACACCTAGGTGAAAAGCATCCCCTGTCTTCGAGATTTCCTGAACGATCTCATTGTGCAGAAGATGGGACTTGTTTTGTTTTGTTGTATGTTTTTTGAGCTGTTTGGTGTAGTTGAGGAGTCAACTTTTATTTTGGAACTAAGGAGAACCTCCCAAGCAGTTTTGGTCCCCTCACCCACTTCAGGGAAGCGAAGGGAAACACAGTTGTAGCTGTGCAGTTTGTGTAACTTTAAGAATTAACTCCCTGAGAGTGGTTAGTCCCTTCAAAAAAAAAAAAATGCTTGAGAAACATAAGAATGCATTTTATGCTCTGCTAGCGAAACATAATGCAATGCCCTCTCCTGAAGGAGAAGAACGGGCTCAAAATAACTGGTTTAATTTHGAAAATGTGATTGATAGAGTATGTTTTTTACAACATAGAAAAAAATTCAGTTTTGGCCAAGATAAAGCCATAATTTGTTCTGTTTTAGGAGCTTGTCTTACGGCCGCTATAGAAAATCGCTTTAAGCGATGTAATGAAGAGCAAAAAATCATAGATTCCTTACAACATCTAGTACAAGTGTTGCAAAAACAATTAGAGCAGGAAAGAAATCAGAACTATTTGCTGCGAGTTTCTCTTAGAGCAGAGAGAGACAAAAACTCTAACCATACAGATCCATCCAAAGAGACAGAAGAAAAGGAGATAGAGAACATCAAACAGATTTACCCACAAAAAGAACAAGAAGCCAGTGGGTACTGGGGACGTGGAGTTTTCTTAACAACAGAAAATATCTCCACTCCATGGTCCCTGACACAGCGTGCAGCTTGCTGGGCAGGGGGACGTAGCCCCCTTGAAYSAGGTGACCCTCTAGCCATTACTGGCACTCCAGAAAACATTCCCAAAGCTGCCTGCTTGGAAATGACACATGAATTAATTTCTGGTTATAATTTACCAATGCAATTGCCAGTAAAACCTGAAATTATGACAGCAAACCTTCTTCAAAAAACAATAGCAGCAATCAATCCTTTTGACAGGCTTGGACATCCAAGCGACCAAACCGGTTCTACTGACTCTCCAGGCTTCACGCCAACTGCATTTCCTAGTGTACAATTTGAGAGCAGACCTCTTTTTAACTTGCTTGGAAAAGGAGTAAAACGGGAATGGARTGCTTCTCAAAAAGAAGCAATGCAATTGTTGAGCAGCCAAGACAAACCTAAGGTAGTCCCTCCCTTTTCTCCTGAGCAGACAGCAGATGCTTCAGCTAAACAAGAAGGGAAAGGCAGTGTCCAAATTGGGGAGTTCGTAGCTGTTTTGAGTGTTTTCCAGAGCGAGGCACAGAACGCTTCTCTCGTCTTTATTTACACTCATTCCTATGCTGTGTTTAAGGAATGTACTGTGTGGCTTCTCTTTTTGCAACAAAATAATTGGACAACAAGTGAAGTGATTAAATGGACTTTTCTCACCCTCTATTACCCTCAAGCCAATGGAGTTGTGGAAGGGACCAGTGGTCTCCTGAAACGACTCCTGAAACCACAGGAGGGAAACTGGGGTACACCAGCTGTGCAAGATGTAAATGGGTGTCCAAAAATCACTGCTTTTTGCCCGAAAGCTCCAAGCTTAATTCCCTCACTAAAAGGGTCAAAGGATCCCAGGAATGCAGCTCATTACCCAGGGCAAACAGTTTCAATACAGGTACCACTTGTGCTGAAAACTTCTCTGAATAAATATGCACGGATAGCCTTTGATGCTTTGGGGAAAGAACATCAGATAWATACACGCTGGACAATTTCCATCATTCTAATTCTCTGCCTTTTGTCGGCAGACTCTGTTGTGCTTACTTTTCACAGGAGAACTCCGAGGGACACAGAAACCACACTAAGCATTGGGAGAACTTGACATAAATGTAACACCTACCACGCCCACTACCCAACCTCCGGCTGAAACCAAAGATTTTTAAAATTGGATTGTATATAATCAGGAAACTGGCCAACAACAAATATTGTTTAACCCAGCATGGTCTATTAAAAAGGTCAAATTACTGATGCAGAGCAATGTTTCTGAAATTTAGCCAACCTGTTCACCTTTTTACAAATTTCTTTTCAGGGCTGGACCACCTGGCTGAGGAAACAGAATCCTTCTTAAAAAAATGAATGGCAAGAGATATAACTGGTGTTATGGGAACAGGATTGGGAATCCTAAACATTATTGATTTGGAGGTATTGCTGAATAAATTAGCTGCCACCACCAGAGATTTGAAGAAGGCACTTTCCCTTCTGAAATTCGGAAAATAGTTTGGGACAATGCCAATGATTTTGAAAGAGAATTCCAATCCTGGTGGAATTTAGTAAACTTCACTTATAACCCCAGTACAAACACAGTCACAGCTTTTGTGTTAACAATACGCAATGCTTCAGTGCATTCGATATTCCCTGTCATTGCATTAGGACTGAATCATGATGGAGCTGTTCTCTATCCTTCCGAGCATAGAGAATGGGCCCGTCAAATTRGTGAAAAATGGCAAACTGTTAATTTAGAATCTTGCATTGTTAGGGAACAACAAGGTTTCATTTGAGAAAGTAATGCAATYATAGCTCAAGGCATTTGTTTGGATACAGAGCAGAACATTTGTCACTTTGAGGTACATCCCAAGGAGAACCCTAGGACGGTATTAGTATATATAGGTGGAGGGTGTGCCTGCTTTAGAACTGCTTGTGATGTAGTGTTTGTAGAAAATGTAGTAGTGGTACTAAAAATCATTCGAACTTTTGTGCTTGTAATTTTACTACGATTATAGGATGTGACTTTAATTACAAAGTCCCAGTTACGTCATATCACCTTTTACAATCTAATTTTACACTGATACATCAGTTATCACCTACCCCCATTGGAATGAATCTTAACTTGATTAAGCAATTATTGCTTCACCAGGACCTAACCAAAATTTTGGAAAAGATCAAGAAAGATGGACAGAAGACTTTGCTCACARTCCATCATGATGTAAGGAAGATACATCGTGTTTTAGAAAGGGTAAAAAAGGATGCTGAACATAARTGGTGGGACACACTTTTTGGGTGGTCGCTGACTGCTACCAGCATTCTGAACAAACTATGTCACCCCATTGTCGTTCGTCTGATCTTGGTTTTTATTGGTTTTGTTTTATCAGCAATCTTATTCATCATGAATTGGAGAATGATGAAACGGCTGACACACTTGATGGTTATAATGAACGCACACAACTTAATCAATGTTTTCCCTCCTATAGACGCCCCGACGTTGTTGACACAAGGCGTACTACAAGAATGTGAACCTACAGCAGCAAATTAATTTAGGATTGCTTGATGTTTACTTTAAGTGATATTGTTTGTTTTAATTACATTATATGATTATTAAAAATTATATTTTATGGTGATTAAAAGATTAGCTTATGTTTTAAGAATTATTTTAAGGAATTTAAAAAATTTTGTTTATTTGTATTCATTGAATTAAGTTTGTTTGGATATTGTTTTAAGAATTTTTATGATTAATATTGATTGTAATTGTTTATTGATTGTTTTAAAATTGTTTAAATTGCCAATATATTAAATGATGTTGTTGATTTATTTTGTCTTGATTTCCTTGTCTTTTCTTTCTTTTCTCTCTCTCTCTGTCCTTCTTTTTTGTCTGTTTCTCTCTCTTTCTCTCTCTCTCTCTCTCTCTCCGTTGCCTATTTTTCCTTTTTTCCAGGATCTATGCTGCCAAAAATGGAATGAGTACCGAGTCCTGAAGACCTCGAACACCACTGGGAAACCATGGTGTGTACCGGCCCTGAAGACCCTGATATCCTTGCTGACGTTTGTCACCAGTCATGAGTCACGGGGTGGTGTCAGAGTCAGTCCGAGATCCCTCACTTGTCTCACAACTGTCTCCAAATGGTCTCAAGTAAGACCCCAGACTCCGAAGTTCTGGCCTGTCCAGGGCGGGGAGAAAAGCCTGCCAGGACTTGCAGGTGTGTTCACTGGACCAGAGACTGGGAACAATGGACTGGCTGATGTTTGCTCTGGTTTGTTCTGTTCCTGTGTGTGGGTCGGAATGACCCCAAAGCGCCATACTGCCTTCACCACACCGTGGCCAGGTGCAGCTGGACCTGGACATGTGAACAAAGAACAATGGCAGCCCCTGGAGCCAAGCTACCCCCACCTTGGCCAAATGCCTCCCGCTTCGAGAAGATCTATAAAGACTGTAGATTTTGGAACCCTTTTTTGCGCACCCCACGGAAGGAAGACACATCTGTGGGCTCATYGCCTCGAGGATTCCGGCTCTTTCCGTGGTAGCTATTGATCCCTCTTCCCCTCTTTTCTCTCTCTCTTTCTCTCTTTTCCTTTTTTTCTCTCCCACTATTGCACACTGTTGATAGCACTAAATAAAGTGCATTTTTGATGATTTTAACTGGTTTGTCCCTGTGCTGTGTCTTCTGCGCTTTGAGATCCCCCTAAAAGAACCTATCAGGACCCCGCAGACCCCTGTGGACCTTGACATAAGTCAAATTGAGATCAAAGAGATGTGTTGTATTATCTATCAATCTAATATTATTTAATCCAATCCAATTAAGGAATAGATACAATACCAAAGAATGAAAAGGACATCTGCATTGATCCTGACTCTCTGGGAAGCATCGATTTGGAAAAGTGTGCAATTTCCTGTCATCATACTTGGGGATAAAGTTCTGAACTGTGCTCTGTAGATCACTGTAGGTATACTACTTTATGAGTTGCAATTGTTTGCTTAAAAACAGATGGTGCTCTGAGGATTCCAGGTGGTGTAATGTGAACCTAATAAATTTATTTTCTTCGTGCAGATAAACTAGGCCAGTTTATCTGAAAGGCACCCTTTGTATTCTGGTATTCCAGCTTCACGAGTGAGAACATCATTGTCTTGGTTTGAAAAGACAGGTACCTGCTAGGGGAAGCCCAGTGCTCTCCCCTTGCAATGGAGACCGCACACCCCCTCCCACCAAATTATTATAAATTTGAAATTAAGGGGCTCTCAGGCAAAAAGATGTGGGAATGGGAATAACAGGGTTTTTTTACTAATATATATATATATATCTAACAAAACAAGGACCCCCTGAACCCCCATTCCTGTCTTCCCCAGCTCCCACACCCCACTCCCCTCAACACCGGGGACCCCCGGGCCCCCCTTTGGTGGGCACAGGGACCCCCTGGATCCCACATCCCGCCTCTCCCAGTCCCTTCCTTGAACCTTGGACCTTCCCGGCTCTCCCGGTTCCATTTCCTGACCCTTGGACGCTCCCAGACTCCCCAGTCTCTGCGTCCCCCCCAGTTCTCCACTCCCTGTGTGTCCTGTGGGGGGTCCTGGGAGGTCCCGGGGGGGGGATTCAGGAGAATTCCCAGGGTTTCCTCTGCCCCCTCCCCCTCCCCGCACTCCCCCGGTCACTTTGGCGTCTCCCGAGCTGCGGCACCGGGATCCGCCCGGGGACCGGTGACCGCCCCCGGCACCGGGACCGCCCTGAACCGCAGCTCCTGGGCACGGGGACCCCAGCGCACTTCCATGTCCGGGCGAACCCCGAAATGCCGGGCACAGAGACCCCCTTGAACGTTCATTTCGGGGCACCGGGACCCCCCTGCACCCCCTTCCCCAGCCACGAAAACCCCTGAACCCCCTTATGTGGAGCCTAGAAACCCTTGAACCACCATTCCGGGGCACGGAAGCACCCCTGGACCCCAATTTCGGGGTACCGGGACCCCCCTGAACCCCCATTTTCAGGCACCGGGACCCCTTAAACCCCGGAACCCGGGAAGGGACGCCCCTGAACCCCCATTCCCGGGCACTGGGTCCCGCTGCATCCCAGCACGGGACCTCCTGAACCCCCATTCCACTGCACCAGGACCCCCCCGAGCCCCAATTCCTGTGAACGGGGACCCCCCTGCACCCCCTTTCCAAGCCCCGGATCCCCACC
>CADDXX010001502.1:0-28972 GCA_902810485.1 Alauda arvensis
CTGCTCAGCCCCCCGCACAGAGCCTGCACAGAACGCCTGCTCCAGGCGAGGATCACCTCTGATGGAGCCCAATTCCAAGTGGGAAAGAGACGCAGACAGCGCCTCAGTGCCGGCGCCGGGCCGCAGAGCTCCTGCGGGCACATCGAGCTGCGATCTCAGCGTGCCCCCCGAGGCTGAGGAGGAATTAAATACCTTCTCAGTGTGCCGGAGAAGGTAGTCTAGGTCTGCTCAAATCCATCGTGCTGCTGCACCACTGACAGGAGGTTTAAATAAACCTCGGATTTAGATGTGAAGGGGCACAGGCACGCAAATGTCCTCTGCTACCCTGAGCCAGGACTACAAAGGGGCCTCCGAATGATCGTCCGAATGTTGTGCTTGCTGTGCACAGCAAAGGTGAGGATTGAAATGCCTCTGCCAGCCTCTCGCCTCCCCTGTGAATTTACACACATTCAGAGGAAGTGTGAGCTCAAGTCTGTCAGGCTCAGAAGCAAACTGGTCAAGGAGTGCCTGCAGGCTGACATTTCCACCCCCTGAGATGGCCCTCGGAGTACTTGGATGGACACTCAGGATACTTAGATGGCCCTCAGCACCTCTCTCTTCGCATAGCTGGGTATTATTAGCAGCACTCATTTCTGCACTGCCCCTGATTCAGGACAGAAATCGGATGGAAGTGTGCAGGAGGCTGAGCAGCTGCCAAACGATTGCAGGGAGTGAAAAGCTGAGTCAGGAGCCGAGCACAGCCTGCCTGCTCTCATGCTCATGTCCATGAGGTTAGAAGGGTGTTCCCTTCTAACCTCACCCTTATCAGCATCCTGCCTTCCCCTCTGCTCCCGGCCCCATCTACTTCTGGATGTTACGAATGGCGCAATGATTATTAATATTTTAAAATATTCAACCCACTCCAATGGAGGTGGCAGACAGACCACTCATTCTCTCTTATTTCTAATAAGTGAAAAGGTGGCAACTCGATGCAGGAAAAGACAAAAGATACCAAGCTTCTTTTATAAAGCGTTCAAAAATAGAAGGTTCAATAACCCTAAAAGAAACCAAAATATTCCCTCGTGGGTTGCCAGATTTTAACTCGCCAGTGTTCTATAAATGCAGGACAAAACGGTGGTGGTGTAGCCTTTTCCAGGAGCCTTTGCTGATACCTGGTTCACAGGAGACTCTCAGGTGACCAGGACAACCCTTTTAAGAAACCTATGAAGGGTGACAAGCACACAATCGCTGCCCAGAACAGCAGACCCAGCAGCACAGCCCACTCCCCCCGTTTCCCTGGGAACTGCCCCACCCCGRGCACTCGCTGCACCGGWGCTCAGGCGACGCGGAGAGGCGCCGCCAGCCCGGGGAGAATGGCGAACCGCCGGGGAGGGGAGGCACACAGCGATAGCGCCAAACGACAAATGCTTAAAGACAAATGGAAGGCGAATGACACAGAACAGCGCGTAGGTCCGCGGGAGCCGTGCACAAGCCCGGGCAGGAGGCGGTGGGCGCTGGCGGCCCCGCCCCGGGCGGGCCCCGCGCATGCGGCGGCGGCGCCCATTGGCAGCGCCGGCCCCGCGTTCCTGGAAAGTTCTTGGAAATGCATCAAAGGCGTTTCCACGAACACGCGCGGTGGCGGCCCCGCACGGCTCCCTCCCTCCCTCCCCTCCGTTCCCTCCCCTGCCCGCCCGGCGGCCGGCAGGGCTCCGCTGCCCTGCCCTGCCCTGCCCTGCCCTGCCCTGCCCTGCCTGCCTCCCCCGGCCATGGCAGCACGGACGCGGCCCTGCTGGACACTGCTATTTATACCTTCTCTCTTTTTTTTATCCCCCCCCCTCCCCTCGTGGCTGATATAGGAGGAGTGATGCGAACACAATACGATTCCAGGAATCCCTCACTTCCTGGAACAGATTAAAAGGGACACACAAAATATTACTAAGGAGGTTTGTCTTTTTTTTTTTTTTTCCGCTACCACGGAGCTTCATTTCTCCGGAGCCAGCGCTCAGACAGGTCGCTGCTCCGGCTCTTCCCGCAGCACTCGGGGAGATCTTATTTATTGGTACCTATTTATTACTATTTCAGAGTGCTCTGAAGGAAGATCAGTTCCTCTTTAAATAGATGTAATTTCCTTTTTCTCTGGTTATTTTTTAAATTTTTTTTTGCTGCTGTTTTCTGGAAAGCAGAACAAGAATACATTATTTTTTTCTGAAGCACCGAGAGTGCACTCATTTTCTTGGCCAAAGTTGCTGAAGTCTTTGTCGGACAGCTCGTCTTCTGTTGTCCCTGAAACAACCTGCAGCAGGGGTCTGCTGGGACTCGGCAGCCTTCTCTCACCGTGAACCCCAACTAGAGGCTGAACTCGCTGCTTCGGGGAAAAAAGGAAAGAAGGGAAGGAAAGGAGAAGAGAAATAATTTCCCACCTTCTTGAAGACTTGATGCTTTTCCCTTGGTCCGGGAGTGACATGATCCTGTGTGTTCAGGGGTAAGATACTTTGCAGCCCTCCGTGAAAAGCTGTGCTTTGATAACTGTAATTAGTAAGGTTCTCTGGGACAGTTTTTCAGCCCGTGTGTGTTGCCCTGTGTGACTGTAATGGAACGGGGATGACTTTTGCYGGCTGGGTGCTGASTTCTGKGTGTCTGTCCTGGGTGTCTGTGTTKTAGATTCCAAGGCCAAAATCATGGAACGATAAAGTATTCCTGATTTCCGTGCTACTGCTGAAAAACTAAAATATATATACTGAAAACGGTATTCAAATCTTTGGGAGAGTAAAAATGACTTGGAGTGTGTTGTTCAGTGTGGTGGACACAGCACCAGTGCAGACTCCAACCCTACACCATAGGTGCTCTCTAAAGTCCTCTTGGAATCAAACTGCGTACAGGGGAAAACTTCCCTGGAGTTTTGGTGCTTTGGTCTATTTCTAAGGAGATATTTATGCTAAATTAATGTCAGTTTTATGTAAATGTAAGTGTATGTAGATATACACAGCTTTCTATAGAGTGAGAGCCACAGGGGGCACACGGATAGTTCCACATCTGCCTTCAGGAGAACAGGTGACATCCAAGTGCCTTCTCTGATATCAGTACTGAGGTGTTGGCACTTCAGTGTCCTTGTGACCGACTCAGTTCATCAGCTGAGGAATACCTGGTGTGCAGGAATCACCAGATATTTTTTACACATGCTGCACACTTGGAAACTGTGAGCATTTGTTTCAGTCTGAGCCATCCTGTCAGATTTTCCTATCGCTCTGGTGTATATGGTGGATTTTCCTCAGAGTAAAATCTTCCTTGTGTGCTTCAATGACTGAAGCACAGGGATTTTTCTGCCATTTCCCCCCCACAATCTGTTCCACAAGTGCTTACCACTAATTTCCTACTATGCAAGGGGTTTGTTTTCACTCTTACTTTCAGTGTGCAGCTGCAGTTCCTATAGCCATGGCAAAGTGAATTTAGTTTTCCGCTTGGCCTTTGGGAAACCCGGATCTGAAGCTTTTCTCCAGGGTCAACATACCAGAGCTACTGCTTCCCTTACCCACCAAGAACTTATTATGGAGCCAGATGTAGATGTTTTTGTTTTAATGTCTGTTTTGAAGACCATTTACTGCTCCATTTTCGTTATCCTCTAGGATTTCCTATATCCTGGGCTCCGTACTCTCCGTCCTATTCAGACCAAGCTCCCACTGGAGTGTTGGGATGTGGCTGATGGGAGGGAGAGCAGCTCCACACTTTTTCTTGTAGTGATCAGGAAGTTTAGCTTATCAGCACAGTAACTACAAAGCCAACACTAAATGGTATCAGACATATCTGATTCTCCTGAACTTGCTGTTCCAGGGATTTCTGAAAGACTATTGCAAAGCACAGGGAAGTTCATCTGCTGTTTTTCTGAAGAGTGCACCCAGGCTCCCAGCTAGACGTGCCAAATTTCACATGGTTGTTTGCTTCTTGCTCACAGCTGTTGTACAAACACTTGTTTTTATTTAGTCCTGATTCTCCATGTCTTTCCTCTGCTTTCTCTATTACAAGCACTATTTGCAAATCTTTTCTTTGCCCCACCAAAAAGCTTTTTCATGTCAGCAAACCTTTTCCAACCAAACTCTTCTTAACCCTCCTTCAAATGTTCTTGTATTAGAAGTTGTAGTCTGCCATTACTTGCTGATGCCTCTGCTCTCCCATTCCTGTGCTTGGAGCTGTTGTGTTTGCTCCCAGCAGCAGCTCTTCTTTCTTCAACCTACATACAGAGTTGTTTAGGGCACCAGCACCTCCCAGTCTGTCAAAATTTCTAATCCTTCTCTCTTCCACCATGCTCCTTTGAGCCCACAGCTGCACTGTGAGGTTTTGTAGGGACATAAGGCTGGTGTATAGAAGGAAAATAGGAAATGTGTGAGCCTGGCCCTTCTCTGGCTGCAGTGGAAGGATCCCCACAGTGCCTGCACACAGTCCGGGCTCCTCCAGCTTCATGTGGCACAAAGTGTAAGGCAGCAGAGCACGAGTACAGTGGGAAAACACATCTTATGGGCTCTGTAAAAGAAACCTATTGAAAATTTCACACAGCTGATGTGGTTTCTGGAGGACCAAACTGTGAACTGGTACAGCCCTTGAAAATAACAGCTTTTCTCCTGATTCATGGCAGACATTTCCCTGTGTAGCTTTGCTCTCTCTCCCTTCCTTTGCCACCTCTCAGCCAATTCCGAATTTCCTCTCTGAAGGTGGTGTATAAAAAGAAAAAAGGTTCCATGCTATGAAAAGTTTTCTTTATGTTCCAAACCTTCCTGGAAGGGTAGGCCAGAAAAATTGTCCAGGAGAAGATAAGTTCAGAGAGATTTGGCACTTGGACTGCAGTGTTCAGGTTCTGGGGAGCGAATGGTGCAGGACTGATGTTCCTTAGTATCAGTCACAGTCATTTGTAGCTCAGGGAACAGCTGCTCTGAGAGACATTGCTCTGCCAGCAGGCCTGGGACACCCTCTTTGCACAGCACCAACTGGTAATCAGGTCCAGCACAGGCAAGGATCACAATCACAGAACATTCTGAGTTGAAAAGGACCCAAAGGATGATTGAGTCCAGCTCTGAGTGACCTGTATGGGGATTAAATCCACGCCCTTGGTGTTGTTTGCACCATGCTCCGAGCAGCTGAGCTGGTTTGTGGTCCTCCTTGTGCAAAAAGGGGGGTAATAGAGAACTGGGAATCTCCTTTCCCCAAGGAGACAGGTAGCTAGGCATTTGTGAAGACCATGACATTAAGAAGGAAACGTCCAAATATCTTGAAAAATGAAGCCCTCAACACCTATAAATGTATCTCCAGGAGGATTTAAAAGAGAACTCAGAGCTTTCCCAACAATGATCTCCAGGTATAAAAATACAACCAGGTGTACAAAAGCCCCTGAAAATGCAGGTCCTGTGACCAAGGGCCAGCAATCACTTTTATTCAGCCTGGCTTCCTACCCATTAATAGAAATTAGGAAACATACATTAGATACCATGAAAACCAAGCAGGTATCCTTCTTCTGAAATGTGATTTAGCACATGGAAAAAGAAAGAATGTTCTTTCCTAAATGCCAACAGAATAATAGCAGGGGTTTGCTATGTATTGCAAGGGCAGGAAGTATCTCTCTGTAGATTTAAATTTACCAGTGGTTTTACAAAACCTTACTCCAAACCTCCATGGTTTGTTTAGAAATGCAGAGATGTGGAACTGATCATGGTTCTCACTCACAAGGTGTGAAGGTGCTTCCAGGTTCTCTCTAATCTACTTTCCTCCCTCATCTCTTCTTCTTGTTCTCTGTCCCATACTTGAGTCTCAGCAGTTTGAGATGGTGGAGTGCAGCTATGATCAGGTGCAGGTCAGTTTACAGCACATTTATTTATGTACCTGAAGTGTCCCTGTTAACACAGAGCACAGGGAAGGAGGAAGATCCAAAGGGAAGCATTTAGGAGTTCAGAGTCTCCTTCTGCTTCTCTTCAGTGATGTGGGGAGGCTGCWCCTTGTGCCATCACCATCAGCTCCAGTGGTGCTGTGGCAGTGTCACACTGAGGACTGAGTGTATTTCTCTCAGCCATCTTTTCTTTAAGGTGTCTGAAAGAACATCTGAGGTGTGTTGGGGATGGTGAGGGGATGTAACACAGGACATGCAGCAGGACAGGGGACACAGAGACAAAGAGCTTACACACACACTGGGACAGAAACGAATGTTTGCTCAGGAGCTTGCCTGGGAATGAAGATTTTCCTGGCCTCTGTCATCCATTCTTCCCCCTGGAGCTCTGCTTTCCTTTAAGGAATCCCTGTGCTGCTGAGGAAGAGCACCCATGATCCGTGAGAGTTCCAGGCTCTGTGAAAATGCATTTAGCTACACCACTTGAGGCCACAGGGGAATAGATGTCCCAGCAGCCTGGCCATGGCAGAGCCTCCTCCTGCACTCCTGCAGGGATTGCAGCCACACTGACTCCTCCATCTGAACAGTGGGGTGGCTGTAGTGCACAGGCTTGGCTAAAACAAGAATTCCCATTGTTCTCCTACATGAGCAGCTCACTCTGAGTTCTGGCAGATTCATTTAGGACCAGGTCATCCTTGAGCAGAAAGTGGGTAGGACAAAACCCAAGATATTCCCAATTCTGCTTCTAATTATATTGCAGTAAATGACAATCCCAGTGGCAGAAACAGAAATGCTCCAACATTGTAATCATGTAAATGGAGCTGTAATACTGTTATAAACCTTACTGCCCCTGAAACTACGTATTAAAAGGCAGCATCTAAAAATATCAGCTTCAAATCATCCTAGATGGCAAGACTGACCACATTCTATAAGGCCAAAGAGGCAAACTCACTGTCCCTGTTTCTAAGGGCTCATCTTTACTATGCTCCTTCCTTTTCTCTTGCCTCTCTCAGAAACATGCTGAGGATGAGGAGCATGAGGAGGTGCTGAGGATCTGTTTGTAAAACATAACACGTTGTAGTTCAATGTAGCATGTACTAAATGGACCCTGCAACCCATCTCAAGGCAAGGAGAAATAGCAGAGTGTGCCTTTCATTTCAGACCTCATCCTTTGCTGGCAGAGGAAAAGATCAGGAGCCTGTCACTCAGGGGCATTGAGGAATTGTCAGAGCCCATCATGCAGCCTCTCCCAGTTATGGCCTTCCAGGAGGAGTCTGTGCCTGCCCTTGCAGCTCCAGTTCCAGACAGCAACCCACCTCAGACACGGGACCCTGAAGAAGACCTTCTCTGCATTGCAAAAACCTTCTCCTACCTGCGAGAATCTGGTAAGACTCAATTGCAAAGTCACAGGGTCAGAAGGGTGCAGGGACCCAACTCCACAATCTGAGCACCAGGAAGACTTTCCTGATCCCACTTGAGACAGGAACCTGGTTCTGTCACAACCATGGCTGGCTCTTGTGCACACACCAAGTGTATCTGGAGTTTCTACAAACTTATTATATAATAAGTTTGTAGATTTATTGCTTTATCTTTTGTAACTGAATTGGGAGAAGAAATTGCAAAACGCAAATTGCTTTTTCTCTGTAAACTGTGGCTGCTGCAGCAGCCAGCAGCCTCATCCCAAGCCCCAGCACAGCAAAGGCAAGCTTAGGCAGGAAACCCTTAGAACTTGGTCTTTATTTATGAAGGCCTTGCCAGCTCTGGCTCTGGTTGCTTCCCAGGCCCCGAACGCGGTTGTGTTCAAGGCTTCTCTAAATACACTGCCAGCCCTATAATATGCTCTTTGCCTAACAAATTCTTTCTGGGATGTTTTCCCAGGTTGGTACTGGGGTTCCATCACGGCCAGTGAGGCCAAGCAGCATCTGCAGAAGATGCCTGAGGGCACGTTCCTGGTGCGGGACAGCACCCACCCCAGCTACCTGTTCACTCTGTCGGTCAAGACCAACCGCGGGCCCACCAACGTGCGCATCGAGTACACCGACAGCAAGTTCCGCCTGGACTCCAACTACCTGTCCAAGCCCCGCATCCTGGCCTTCCCAGACGTGGTCAGCCTCATCCAGCACTATCTCATGTCCTGCACCACGGAAAGCAAGAGCGAGGCTCCGTACCCGCCGCCGTCCCCCGTCCCTCCCCTGCAGAAGGAGCTGGCGGCGGCGGCGGTGCACCTGAAGCTGCTGCGGCCGCTGGGCCGCAAGGACAGCATCCCCAGCCTGCAGCACCTGTGCCGCCTGTGCATCAACAGGTGCACGGCGCACGTGGAGCAGCTGCCGCTGCCCCGGCGCATGGAGGAGTATCTGAAGCAATATCCCTTCCAGCTCTGAGGCCTGGCCCTGCTCTCCCAGGCACAACCACAGAGGCACAACCACCAGGACTTTGTGTCCCCATCCCGCTACCGGTGGGCACAGCCAAGAACTGATGATCAGCAGAGACTGCAGCCATGTCTCCTCTCCCCTTCTCTTCACATCCATTCCAGCCCCAGGGAGGAGTGGGTTGTCTCAGTGAGCAGTGGGGCACCAGCTGAGCTCTGACCCTCGGGCCGTGCCAGCAGTGGCTGTGAGAAGCCCTGTGGGCATGGCCACACTACTTGAATGTCAGAGCTGCCGTGACACAGGACATGCTAACGTTGTTATTTTTGCTATTTATTTTCGTGGCAGTTTCTCTCCTCATGGTATTTTTAAAGCACCTTTTACTTTATTGTTTTTTTGTTTCTTTTGTGGAATTAGAGATAGTGTAAAGGCTCTCAGCCACCTGGCAGCCAAAGCTCTGTGGGAATTTGGATTTGGATTCACATCCAAACAGTTCTGTTTGAACCTGTCCCTGGGACAGGTTACAGGAGTCCACATCCAAGCTCTCCTAGGCTTCTGGGGTATGTGACACTTAGATAACTGTATCCAGACTCACCTCTACAGAGGTAAAGACTATTTACTTTTTCTTCCTACAGAGGGTATCACAACCTCAGAGCACAGTGGGAACTCCCAGAGCTGTGTGCTGCATCACATGTGGACAAGAGGCTTCTTTGAGGAAGCTCTTCTTCCTTGAGAGCTCTAAGCAGAGATCTGGATAGTGAGGTTGGGCCAGGGAGCACTCATCCCATTTTTTTCCATCTTCTCCATCTCCAAAGGAAGTTTGTGACAAAACATTTCAAAACAAGTAATTAGAAACCAAATTTTCTCATATGCAGGCAGAAGGATTTCATTTCAGAGCACCCTGTGTTTGGCTTGTGTTTTCAGAGTGCTGTTCCCTGCCCTTGTCTGAGACACAGGGCAAGAGCAGGGTCTCCTTGAGCAGGGGCTCAGAGACAGCTCTGCTGGGCTGCACCAGCGACACGCACACTTCAGGATATTTATTTATTTATTGCTGGGGTACCACTTAGAGGCACCCCAGCCCACAGAGCTGTCCTTGCTCCCTGCTCCCAYCACGCCAGACTGCTGCATGCTCTGCTCCTGCCAGCATTAGTCACCGGCCATGCGGCTCCTGCCAGCCCCAGGCTGGAGCACACACTGCAAACCACAATGCAGCCTTTCTGCTTGCCAAGGTCCAGACCTCTCCTCCCCCTGCTCTGACTTGCATGTTTGTTAGCCATAATTAGGCTTTTGGCTCCGGGTTTCCTTCTCACACCCCATCCCTTTCACCCCCTGCAGATAAGGCACAATGGCTCTTCCCCTGCTCTTCTGCACACAGCAGGGACAGACAGCAGATGGGATGTGCCCCAAACCAGCACTGACAAATTGCTCCTTCCTGTTCTTTGCTGAATCCCATCATCTTCCCAGCATTGCCATCAATAAAGGAGTAGAGGAGGGAACAGACAGGTCTACAGAAATTATCATTTGGCTTATTTTGCCCCTAGGACCCCCTGACTTGTTCTGGCATGAATGAACATTAAGGATTCCTTGTTCCTCCCTCCCTGGAACTCTCTGTAAATCAGAATGGACAAACCCCCAGCTATAGCTGAGTGTTGGGAGAGAAGATGGAGAAAGATGGGATGGTGACCCAGGAGACAAGCTCAAAAAATGGGTGTGTTTCTYCCACCCTATCTTAAAGCTGCCAAAAGGGACAAGATGGCCTGATGTGCTTAGTCAGTGTCCTTTCATTCCCCTCTCCACATTTATACAAGTTTGTGCTGTTGCAAGCTTTGTTTTTGATACTTTGATGATTGACAGTGTGCATGTGTGATGTCAGGTTTGCTTTTTGGTATATCCTTCCCCCTTGCCTTCTATGGCAGCAACCATGGGAAGGTACTGAATGAGAATGAAAATGTAGAAGGCAAAAAGGAAAACTTTTTTTTTTAAAATAATATAAATGATCAACCACTGAAAAGGCTTCCTTTTATTCAAACACCTCTATCTGCCTGAGGACACTGGGAACAAGAAACCACAGCTCTCCAAGGAGCAGCAGTGATATCAGGAAGCCCACACAGCTCAGCCACAGGCCTGGTAACTACAGCTTGAGAAAAATCAGCTGGAGAAGTGTACAGCAGGAAAGGGCAGGTTGTTCAGCTCTCTGAAACTTGCCTCCTGCTAGATCTGTTCTCTGTTGGGGGTGATGGGGAGCTCAAGCTGTGGGTTTGACTCCCTGCCCCCAGAGAGCCCAGGAGCTCCTGGGTGACCCCAAACTGAAGGCTGTGAGCTCCCATGGGCAGGGACCAGCTCTGTTGTGTGTTTGTTCTGCATTTAGCACAGTAGGGATCTCTAGGTGCTACTGCAATACAACAAATAAACAATACAGTTACTCCAAAAAGTCAGTTTCTTCTATCTTGAGACAGTTTGTTAAAAATCATTTGACTCTGGATTTTAAATAAACATTTGAAATATATGTTAAAGCCACTCAATGTAAAAGTCTTTGGTAAAATCCAAATGGATGAATTCATTTTCTGTTTAGAGAAATACTCCCCAAGAACACAGGGCAAACTCTTGTCCATTTTTTTCAAAGACAAAAAGCCTTTTAACAAAAAAAGGCCCTTCAGATATTGGGAGAATAAACACCAAAATCCTCAGTGGGCTTGGTTCCTGCTGCACACAGATGAGCAGCAGCAGATCCCAAGTTAATAAGGACTGATGGAACATTTTTTAATGACATGGAACAACACAGGAATGATTCTTGTATTGTTTCTGTGTGCCACAGAAAACCAATACAGTGTAAGGGAAACAAGACAGAACATAAATGGGCAGACAATGCTTTGGGTGGGAGATCCATTTTCCCCTTTTCTGGGGCTGCAGTGTCCCTGGACCTGTGGTCTGGCCCTGCAGCCTTTCCCCTCACAAACCAGGGGGACGTGTATCTGCCCTATAGTGTCAGAGGAGACAGAGGACACCCCGTGTGTCTGGCTTCTGAAACACAGGGAACACTGAGCTAACACCACTACTGGCTGGGGACTCCACTGGGGTCCCTCTGTGCTCCTCTGCCAGGAGAGATGCCCAAGAGATGTCCTCCCATCCTGCTCAAAGCATGGAAAATGGAAAACATGCTCAGAAACAAAAAACAGATTCACAGGTTCACAGAATGRCTAGGTTGGAAGAGACCATCAARATCAYTGAGTCCAACACCAACAACTGAACCAGTTCCTCTCCCATCCTTCTTCCTCTGTGAATACACTGGCTTCAAAGTACTGCTTTGAAGTATTCCTGAGGCACGTGCATTTCCTAGCAAGTCTTGTTCCCATCATCTCATCAATGTGAGCCTATGGGTAGATTTCCATTGCCCATCAAACCAGGAAATGCTGGCAGTGCCATAATCTGTTCCAGATCAAGTTGTTAAACAATCACATCCCTCTTGGTTTAACATGAAATATGGAAAGAGAACTACATAGGATAGAAGCAAAACACAAAATAAGTGGAAATATGAAAACAAAAGAAGGAAAAGCTGCATCCATCTTTAAAAAGAAACTTTACAAAGCCTGGAAAGACTTGGAAAGAAAAATGCAGCATTTCTGGCACATTACTGAGTGATCTCTTAATTTCTTAGCTGGGCTAAACTCTTCCTCTGAGTACACATAGGAAACCCTGCTGTTCCCTTTSCACAGGCTGAAGGTGGAGATGATTGGCATGAGCCAGGCTGGTCCTGCTGTGMAGTCACACACAGATTTACCTCTTCAGCTCTTACCTTAACAACTCCCACTCCTACACCTTCAGCACATTTCCTTAAAGAAAACAGGTTCATGTTCTGAAAATTCTTGTGCCAAGCCTCAGTGCAGACTGAGCTGATGGTTACAGATGAGTTCCACATCCCTGGGAGCAGGAGCATTTGTGGCAATGCCTACTGGCCTATATCAGCACTGAAGTACAGCTGCAGCTCCTCTCCCAGTGACACCTGTATGGTTTGTTGAGCCAGTGCACAACAATTTTGATTCCCTCTTGGTTTACAGTTCCTGTCTACAGATAGAAACATGGGTGTGAAACCCTCACAGAGTCTGAAAAGCAGACTGATAGGATTGGGAATAGAAATCCCAGTCCATGAGTGAAACCACACTCCCATGGTCCCCTGCCACAGCAGAACTCCCCTGCARTTTGTCAGGCACATATGGTATAATTTTCTGTCTTAAATCATCAGCCTTCTGAAAAAGCAACAYATGCAAGGGTAAAATAACCAGTTCACATGCACATCCCTATCCTTTTTAACTTATGAAATCTTAGTCCTTTCCCCACATCCTCTGAGGTGTCCAACATCCCCCAGTCCAAGCCAGGGGAACACCAGCATCAAATCAAGTGCATCAGCAGAGTGTATTTACTTCTCTTAGGACAGACATGGTCAGGTGTTTCAGTTACTGACCTATAACATGTCATTTCTAGTCCAAATCCCATTGTCAGTCTTACCTGCTATCTATGAAATTAAGGGAATTAAARCCAAAATTAACTGGACACTATTTGTGTGGCTGTTCTGCTAAAACATATTCTTGTGTTCAAATCTGTCAAAAGCCAGTATCACAGCCCTGTCCTATCTGTCCCTAATGGCTGCTGAGACCCTTGCAATCCTGATGGAATTACAGTATCCTCTTTCCCAGCCCAGAAATCAACAGCAGTCCAAAGATCCAGAGTAAAGCAATATCCAGTGAAGATGTGCCAGAACAACTCTGGATGCCAAGTAACATCCTCCAGCTCCCTCAGTCTGGGCAGCATTGTCACAACATTCACATCATGCTGTCAATGGCCCCCACCCATCACTCACAGGGGTTAACAGGAGAAAAACCCATCAGTCTGGGCAGCTCCTTACAAAAAGACCCAGTCAGAAATAAAAATAAGGTACTTCTGAGAGATCCACCCTGGCTCTGGGCAGAAATGCTCATACTCTGTGTGTTCACAGCAAGCCAGCTTCGAACCTGGGAGAGGGAGAGCAGGGGAAGGCAGCAGTGCCAGCATTGCCTAACTCMGAGCAGCGAGGAGGCCCCGGCGCGGCTCTGGGTGCTGATAACACGTTCAGACTCAGACATGTCTGCTCCCTGCCCACACCCCACAGCCAGAGCTGCCTCTGTGGGCTCTGTGCCGTGCCAGGTGCCAGAGGGAACGGGAACACGTGGAGGCACAGCTTTATCTGCAGGGGAATGCTGCCTCGAATGAACCTCGTGCTGCTGTCCCGCCGCTCCCCAGAAACACGAGCGCCATGGGGCTGCTGCTGCTCCTGCACAAACAAGTGCAGAGAGTGGCCCTGGGAGCAGGCACGACCCTGCAGCATCCATCACACATCTGTCAGCACCTCTGCTGCACTGCACAAAACAAGCTCAGGGAAAAATGACAGAGTGGTCCTCTCAATAAAACCAGAGTCTTTCAGTGTTCAATTATGTGGATTAAGGAGTCCACACAACCAAGTTTAGCAAGAACTAGGTATTTTTTCTACTTGAAAAATAACATAATGTTCAGAAGAAAAGGCTATTGGTAGGCAACATGGTGGCCAGAGAGAAGAAAAGTAATTTTAAGGGCTTCACTGTTAGCCTGGGCATTAAATTCAAAAAACTATGGAAAGTAAAATACAATTTAGGCTTTACATCATAACAATCTTAATATAATAATTCAGAGTGGTTTTTTGGATTTGGGAAGGGGAGGGGAAACAACAAAGTTTCAGAACTCCAGCTTAAATTCACTACAGATGAGACAACAAAAAAGGAAGTTTTACTGCAAAACCACTGCTGGCTTAGTCCTTCAATTCCCCTGGAACCAGTTGTGGCAGTAGTCATGGCTGGAGACAGGCTGTTGGCCCATCCATTCCCCCCGTTGCAAAATCCTCATTTGATTAATTTAAATATAGGAAAGGACAGGCCCAGGGGAAGCAGCCTGGCCCAGCAGAGGAAAGGGTTCAGTCAGAACTGCTCCAGCCTGACAGACCAACCTAGATTTGCAGAGAAGGGTTTCCTTTCATGAACAACAACTACCCTCCTCCTTTTGCTCCTCTTCCTCAGACCTCACTGGCAGGGTTTTCCCCTCAATGCCATTCCTTCCTAAATGCAGTGTAAATGCACTTTGCAGCAGCTCAGATTTGAGTTGCAATAACCAAATACAATGTTAGTTTTTGCCAAAACAGCTATTTTAAGAGAACACTCTATCCAGCCAGGAAAGGCATTTGTTTTAATGTCCCCCCATGGAACTACAGTGACCATAAAAGCTTGTAATAATACTGGTTACTGCAGCATTAGATTGCCCAAACAGATCATCAGAGACCTGGTATTTCTCAAAACCTGATAGAAATGGAAGGACAAAGGAAGAGCTGGTCAACCAAAACGCAGTGGCAGAGCTCAGCCAGGACTGCWGCTCCTTGGACTCTGGCCTGGCCAGTGACTCCATCATGTGACTGCCTTGGCCTGGAAGATACACTGCAACTTTTCCAACTGTGGCTCCTGGAGAAATGCTGCCCTTGCTGAAACAGCCCTGCCATGGAAACCTGTAAAACACAAYGGGCTAAATCCAGGTTCCTTCCCCAAGGAGTGGCACAGGAATTCATTTACTTCAAGGCTGAATTTGGTCCACTTCATATTCCTAGTTTTACAGACAAGAATTTTATCCCTGATGAAATTCTGATGTGAATTTGTCTTCAAGGGAAATTGTAACACTGAAGTGCTGCTGATTTAACACAAGAAAACCCTTCCCTCACTCACAGTCTCCACCATGCACAAAGCCAGCATGGAGGTTTTTCWTTTAAAAGCAGAAGGAAAGCCCATGGTGCAGTTTACARTTAAGYTCTGGCTTTCCCRAATTCACCTACAAATATTCYAGTCAGAACATGTGCAATGCCACTTCAGGAGGTAAACATCAGCCCATGGAAAACTGAGCAGCCAAGCCTGAACTGATCTCAGTAAACTTGTTTCACCTTGGCCAGGACACAGCTTTCTGTGATGACAACTCTGAAAAACAACAGATCTGGGTGATATCTGGGACAAAGAGACAGCAAGACCCACTACTCATCTCCTGGGATGCCTTTCCCTGCCAGCTGGGATGCCCCTCACTGCCTGCTCCTTGTGGGCTCAGTGCAAAGGAGCAGAGATTTAATAGCTGATTATAGACTGCAGAGTCTTTAATGTCAGGGCTGTTTCCTCCCTAGAAAAGCAACATGGTTTGAAATCTAGATTACAGAAGGCAGAGCTGTGTTTATACTTGTCAGAAGTTACCCAATTTGGCAAGGATTCTTCCCATCATGCAAGTGTCACCACAGCCATTGCCAAACACTGCAGAGGCAGAGTTCAAAACACTACCTCCAAGCCTGGAAATATGATGAAGAAATATGCTGCCCACTGCACATGCTATATGTTTGCACTTGTCTGAAAGTGYTCAGCACTAATAAAAAGTGTTGTTATAATTAAAACCTAAATCTGAAAATAGCCTAAAGCATGACCTAACATTRTTTATTATTTCCAGGGAACTTTTTGGAAAAATCTCTCTAGCTTTATGAAAATACCTCACTCTCTTCTAAGCCCTTGGTTTTGGAATCCTCCTTACATAATTTTAAGATTCTTTGTAATTCAYCTCTTTTAGTTTTGTTCCCTCCAGTCCTGTGCCATGAAAACCCTGGCTGAGAGGCACTGGGCAGCATTTTGGGAAGAACAGGGACAAAACAGCACTGCAAGGCTGGGATGGATCAGGGGCAGAACTATCTGGGTGTGGGCCGATGTTACCATATTGCTCTTTTCTTTCCAAGAACACAGGAGGTGGAAGGCTCCCCTGTGCATGCAGAACCTTTTGCTGCTGAAGGAAGCCTTTGGAGCAGGGTTAGTGTGCCCTGCCAGGAGGCTGACTCAGGACTATCCACAAACAGCTGCTCCAAGCCGGGGTGTGCAGATGTTGGAACACCCTCCCTGCCCCAGGACACTGGAAACCAGCTGGGAGGGAGAGTCTGCCATGGAGCTTGCAGGGAAACACTTTGGTGCAGAAGGTGTGGATTGTGTTACACAGGGAACARCTGCACTCTCCACTCCCAGAGCAGAGCCCTCTGATGACACAAACCACACTGGTCCTGCTCCTATGGTCCCCACTACTCCCCCAGTCATCTCTCCACAGCAGCTTCCASCCATGCTCATGCACCCCAGGCTGCACACAACCTGCTAGCCAGGCTCTGGGTGAGGGCAGGAAATTCCCWGTGCCTTGCCAAGCCAGGGCAGGGGGAGGAGGCCTGGCCCACACCCACCCYGGTGCGTGGGCCCCTCCTGCTGACAAGTGCCACGTGAAGGAGGCACCTGGAGGCAGTTCTTGCATCCCTTAGCTCTCTGCTGCCTGGCTGCAGAGCACAGCCTGGMAGAGGAAACCTCACTACAKAARCCAGAACAAATCAGGCAYGCAGCTGAGAACAAAATAACTTGCRCCAGTGTCAGGTGACAGTGTGACACTGACTGGTGCAGAAAGTGAAGATGTCACATGCTGGCTTCTGCTGTTTCCCAACATAGAACGGCATTGGCATTAATAGAAAATATGCATTGATCATCACGTTGGTATTATAGTGCTTATTGTGCTTATATACACCAGCATTCCAAAGGGATGGTTCAGCACAGCTACTGGAAGTGGAAATACTCCACCCATCTTGGATGAGAAGAGAGGTGGGTTCAGAAAAGTCCACTCTATAACACAACCAGACAATCCCGTCACTTATTATCAATCCAGACCTACCTGACTAATAAACAATAAAAATAATATACTGCCCTGCTTATGCTTCTCTACCCAGTTTGTGGGAGGCAACAAGTAAGATTTTGCATGTTAATTTTGCAGCTTGCTTTGTATTTGCCATTTGGCCTATAATTATTCCAAAAATCACCTCCTTAATCTCAGTTCTTTTTAGAGGAATTAGCTGATGGAAGAACAACACTCCTATCAAAGAACTTCTTAAACCAAGGACAATCTTTGTCCTGTGAGTCAAAAGAAACATTCTCTTCTTAAGCTTGAGTTAAGTGAAATAGGAACTGTCAAAGAAGCTGGTTTTTCTTTCCTCCCATTCCCCACCAGCAGCATTGCTCTTCAGCCCATTATTTAGGTGAGTTAAAAACCAAAAGGCTGACAGCAAATACTGCATAGCCTATAGTGATCCCTACAACTAGCATCCCCAATCCCTGCTGGAAACAGAAAGCTCTCAGAACGCCCAGCTGTTGCCAAAACAAACAGCCCAAGGCAAAGGGAACATGTTTCAGGCACTGGTGGTTCCAGGTAGCCCTGATGGAACAGCCCAACAAACACGGTGTGACGCAGCCAGCTGAGGTCAAACTCCTCACGGGGCCAGCCTTGCCCAGCTCCAGAGATATAAATACTCCCAGTGCTTGGCCTTTCTGTGGGGTTTGCTTTCCAACACGGGCACTTCAAACGATGATGTCACGGAAACCAAAGCATAAAGGAATTATTTTTTTGCCCTTTCCCTCAAGCCCTCCTAAGGCTGATATAATCAGTGCAGCAGGGCTTGTTTGGAGGCAGCTGATGATTAAAGCCTTCGAGTTCTGTCAGGGAACACAGACTTTTCACGTCTCTTTTGCCCTGTAGACTGCTTTTTGATGCAAAGGGAAATAAGTCAAATGAGGTTTATATGTTATGCTGCCAACCAAAGGAGAAGGGGAAAACCCAAGCCCCTTTATTTAGCCTCTCTGCCATTAGGTATTTGTGCCAGCTGGAATTACTGCCAAAGAAAGAGCCTAACTCACGACTGGGGAAGACATCCCCAAAACTCCAACTGTGTGAAGAATGCCAGTGAGCAAAGATGGTTCCCACAGACTCTCTTCAGCTTCATCTCCCAGCCCCGGTTTTGAACCTTGGGACCAGTACACATGCCAAGATGATTATGTTAAAAATCAACAAGAAATGTGTTCTGAAGTCCTGCCCCATGGACACAAACCCCTTAACTTGACCCTTATCCTGAAAGAACCATGGCTGGGATACCTTCCAACAGCAACAAGAAAAAGGAGGGTGGTACAAGGATAGAAGAAAACCTGTAAATAGTTAAAGCAATGACTATCACTACAGCAAAATGTCAGACACTGACCATCTGCGCTGAAAAGTCTCTGGATTTTTATATTTTTTGATTGTTTAGATCTATGAACCTCAGCAATACTTTTTTTCTTCTTTTTCTCCTCCTTTCCCTCTTGAACTACGTGCATGTTCAAGGAACATAAGGAAAAGTAGAAAATAGAAGAAGGTTCCTCTTTTATTCCTCTTATTCTTTTGCAAAGATTGGGCTTTTGTGTGTCCTCCCCATGACTTCCAGTGGGAAGGCAGGAACAAAAAGGCTGAGGACACCAGGGCTCAGTGTATTCTCCTGCATGGTACTTGACAGAAGTGCCTGAATGGGTGGAGTTTTCATGTTATTCCTCGTTTCTGCTCCCTGTGCTGGTGATCTTCTTCCACATCATCAGAAAATACGTTATCAGTGGTGACCAGCCTGACCTTGAGACACACAAAGAAAACCACAGGGTTCAGCAGCTGAGGATAAACAGGGATGCTAAAGGCACTTCAAACCCTACGCAGTTACCAAGTAACAATTTAACTTGTGTTTTCAAAGGCCAGCTGTTCCTGCCAAAAGTGGGTCATTTCTTCTACATCAAAGTCAAAGCAGCCCTGTGACAGAGCTGTGTGCACTCAAACCAGTTACTGTGTGTACACCAGGCAGCCCCAACTGCTATTTTACACTCAAAGCAATCCTGTGCACCATGTCAAACCCCTTGGAACCCCCCAAGCACAGAGTGTGAATCATTCCTCTATCCCCAGGGATGACACAGGGCCACACGAGTGCTTCATGCTGGGTCAGTGCATTTCCAGACATGGCAGGGGCTGTCCGTGGGAGGGCCCTGGGTGAGGGGCCAGGGCACCAAGCAGTGCCTCGGTGACCCAGCACCCCGTTGGCGCGGCTGGCGCAGCCGCGGCCTTTCCGGACAGTGGGCACAGCGCCCGGCGCCGCAGCGGGCACGGCCCGGCCCGGGCCTCAGGAGCTCACCCAGGGCAGCTTCCAAACCAGCCGCCAGCAAGCCCACAGAAATGCTTATGGCAGCACGCTAAGGGTTGGTTCTCCGCGCCGCCGCCTCCGCTGAGCTCAGCCCCACACCAGCAACCTCGACGCAAAGCAAGTCAGGCCCAAAGTTACTCTGTGCAAAGGTGGCTCTTTCTTGCCCTTGCAACGCTGCCTCAAATCTGAGTAAGAGCAATCTGTAAGTGACCCAAGCTCCCTTCTTSCCTGCACTGCCAGAGGAGACAAGTGCATGGGAGTGGTAGGACCATAAAGGAAAACACCAGTGGCTTCTCTTGTCCCCACAGCAATCAATGCCTCCTTCCTGATCCTGGCTTTATATGCTGAGGAAACAAAGCTGTCCCTGGGTTCTCACCATATAAAGTCTTCTCTTGGTCCTTTCCCTCTCAAACTGCCCAGTCTGGCTGGACCTCTGACCCCAGAGCCCACACCCTGTGYTCTGGTGCTCTCACACAAAGCCCAGTGCTGTGCTCAGCCCTTCCTCCCCACCGTGCTGGAGGCAGCTCTGCTGACCAAGGAATCCCTGCTGCTCCCTGGGAGCTCACCCCAGGCAGCTCTGCAGTACCTGAACAGGTCTGACTCCTCGCTAATAAGCTTTCCATGGAAAAGTTGGATTCTGTTACTAATCACATCTGGCTACACCCTTCTCGTGACAAACACCTCTTCCACCCTGTGTTTGCCTGCCAGAAGAGAGTTAAGATGATTTGCCTGGAAAGGAACCAATTACAAACCAGCATTTCCTCATGCTGTCTTCATAAAATGTATCTGATTAGTTTCACTTCCCTGTGCTGTTAAATGTCAAGTGCTTTTTGTTATGAGTATTAGACTTATCCATATAAATGAACTATATATAAGTACTATCCTTATTTTTTTGAGTTTCCAACGCTGACCAAAGGAGCTTGGAAAAATAAATTTTTAATTGCACTCAAACCTCCCCGCTTGGAAAAATACTTTCTGCCTTTTCTATATGGTGCACTAATACTCTGTAATGTATGAAGAATTCCTCCCATGCTGTGGACAACGTGGTGCAGCTCCCAGCTAAGTCACCCAGGTGTGTGGGAAAGGGCAGGTCACAACCACTCTGTGCAGCAGTGGCTGCAAACAGCACAACAAAAGGCTTTGATGTGGGAATGGAGGAGCCAGTGGGGGAAACTCAAGTTCCTGGGGCAGGAAACAAAAGCAGAGTCCTTTCTGATCTTCTCTAGCTAAGAAGCAGGGTTATATTTGCTGCTGGTTGAGCACAATCTATGGATCAAATGTGACATCTATACCAATATCTCTTTCTTCTGCTAAAAGGCCAACTTTGAAGGGCCACCTGTGCAGGCAAGAAAACTTAAACTCTTAGTGCCAGTGGCACCTGAAGTCTGAGGTCCCACACTGCAGGAGTGGGAATCAATCCTGAGTGGATAACTTCTCAGAGCAATCGTCTGAGAGCCCAGCAGACCCTGCAGGTGGGTGGCAAATTCCTGCACCTCGGAGCAGCCCAGATCTCCCATGTTTTGGTCTCAGTTTCAGACACAAGGTAATTAAGTCATTTCGGTGAGTTACATAAAATTGACCTCTCAGAAGACACTGAGTACACACAGCACAAGCACTTGAAATCCAGGCACTGCCTCTGTTCACTCTGACTTCCTGACAAAGACAAGCTCCTGAGCTCATGGCAGCTGAAGCCACAGTCTCCAAAGGTTTGCAGCCTTCAGGAATGCTCTCATGAAAAGCAGCATTTTCCTACCATGGCAGGTTCAGTCTGACAGCACCACGGCAGCAGCACCTTCCCCTGCCTGCTCACAGCTCAGGCTGCAACCACAGGACACTGCACCCAAAGCAAGCTGGGCTGGGAAGAAGGCTTCTAGATCCTTCCACTGCTGTTTTATATCCAGATTATGGCACAGGAAGATTTTTCATTTAATGTGAACTCCCTTAGGCCCCTGATATAAGGACTGAGGTGATATTTTTCCCTTCTTCCCAGGTTGCCCTCAGGCACAAAGCAACAGATATTTAGTGCAGATAAAAGAAGATACCAGTGATTCTGTAAATATCAAAACATCTGTGAGATGACTGATCCAAAAGGATCAGTCCAGGCCCTATAACCACCCCAGTCCAGAAGTACAAGCAAGGAAGGCTAAATCACAGTTACAAAATCTGCAAATCAGGTTTGTTCCTTTAAAAGCAGAGAGGCAGGAACAGTGCAAGTAAAATAGTGAAAGGTGAAGGAAAACATCATACAAATGGGAATATGATGTAGAATTACAAATCTCTAATGTGTACAAATTTATCTGCTGAGCCTTTGTGTCTCAGGAGATGAGCAGGATGCTGCCAGCACCCACAGGGTGCCCGAGGGCACAGAACCATGAAAGGATGGCCAGTGTCTTTATTGCACAGGATGCTGCATTAACACCCCAGTGATGTGACTGAAGCTGTGTGTGACACTGTCACTCCCTCCCTTTCCCTGTCAGGCTGCAGAAAGAAAACTGAACGAGCTCTTAAGGCCATGCAGGCTCAGGCAGCCCTTCCCCCACCAGGTTCTGTGGAAAGCCCATTGCTCCCTGGGGTCATTTCCATTGCGCATCAGCTCTTCCAGGAACTGAGCCATGCTGACAGCAGTCCCTCTGCCACAGCCTAATCACTGCACCCAGGGAGGGATTTCTAAGGAAAATAATTGAACAGCTTTATTGCAAAGGAAAAAAAAAAGAAAAAGGAAAAAACTCCACCCAAGCAAAATCTACTGCTTTACTCTAAGAGCAAATTCTATGAAACACAGAAAGGAAGATGGATCAGCTGGAAATATTGCCTAGGGAAGCACACAAAACTGCAATTGAACTTTCCTTGGAGTCTGGAAGGAAGCACACCTGGTCTGCACCTTGCACTGACAAGGGGGTCTCAGTTTGGGAAGCAGTGCCCAGAAAGGAGCTAAGATGGAAGCCACACACACACTTTTAGTGAGAGCTGTGGGGCAAAAAATCTACTCAGAACTCACCCTATGACAGGGACTGCTGCTCACTGTGCACACCCATCTCGGGTGATCACACAGCAAAGTGGGGGAAATAAGGCCAAGGACACCAAGCACACAGCCTTTATTTGTGGAGCTCCAGTGGTGTGTGCTCTCCTGCCCCAGGCTGCTGGAGCAGATGGCTCTGGGCTGTGGCACTGCAGCACCTCCTGCCAAGCTGGGGGAGCCAATCATGCAAACACCCCAGTGGCATCCTGGCAGCTTTAGGGGCTCAGTGTTTCCGGCTGTGGGGTCAGGGAGGGCTGTGCCAGCAGGGCAGTGGCCCCTGCATTGCCCTTTGCTGTTATCACAGATGGTTTGTTCAGCCTTTGAGCTGCTTAAACATCCCCCAGGGACTGAGAAGCATCAATAAAGACAACTGCTAATGCCTCATTCCAGGAAATGGTGTTGTTTCTAAACGTTTCACCTGCTTCTGCTCCCCTCAGCCTTCTCCCAGACAGTCTCGTGCAACAGGAGAATAAACTAACAAGAAGGCAAACCAAGAAGGAGAGATTTGCAGTCTCAGGAGGGAATTAATACACTGGCACTACATCATGTTGCAGCCATATGGTGCTGTGAACACCTTTAGAAGCTTCCTATCCACTGCTGAGCAAGAAACCTGCACAGGCCTTCCCCAAACCCCACCCAGGAGCCAGTTCCCAGGGAAAACCCTCTTCCAAGGACAGCACTAATTTCAGCTTGGACAGATGTCTCCCCTGGCTAAGGAGGCAGGGAGTCTTCTGCACCTTCTTTAGGACACCACAATGAGCAGGACAGTGTTTAAACATGACACTGTGACTATTCCCACTTCTCTCCAGCTGCTCCACATCCTTGCTGTGCCAGCCCCAGCTGTCAGCAGCAGTTCCATGGAGCCCAGCACTGGGATTTTCCATTGCAGCTCTTGCCATGACAACGTGGCACACAGAACACCCCAGAGGAGGAAGGGCAAAAGCTGCCTTGCTCTAGGAGCCCATGGCACAACCCAGTTAGCCCAAGGGCCCTGGGTAGCCAGTCTGACCTGCAGGGGACACAGCCATGCTCAGTGTCCCAATCCCAGGCTTTGCTCATCACTCACTCACTCACTCAGGCAGGAGCTACCTCTGCAGTTAATATCTGAAAGAAAGGGGGTCCTCTTACAGGACAAAGGAAGTACTATAGCAATAAATCTGTGTGTTTAGGGAGGAGAAGGATCTGTTTGCTTTAGGACTCCAGTTTCCCATAGGAAAAGTAAACTGAACATCTTCCTTATCCTTCAGATTAGGTAACAAATTCATAAAAAATTAACTCCTTGACAGCTCCTTTGAGGAATCACTGCACAGCTTGTTTGAAAGCAAGCAGCCAGAAGAGTTGAGACTTGTTTCACCCTCTGCAGACGCACATAACAAACGAGTTACGTGCAAACTTCAAAGCAAACCTTTGCTAGAAGGAAAGTCAGGAGAAAACAACAATGCATGGATCAAAAATCCCTCAAGACTTCACAAACAAACAAGATAATTGCTCTACTTCTCTGCCACTAAGCTACAACAGCAGCAAGAAGTTTCTGTCATCAAACCAGCCCTCTTTCTTGGCAGTCAGCAACAGCTGAAATTCAGGGTTTATCCACGTAAGCAGCAGCTGACAACAGCAGAGAATAATGACATGGAGCACCTGCATCAGCTGCAGAAAGGGAAAAAGAGAGAAGAAAGGAAATATCTTTTCCACCCCCATCTTCTATAGAATTTTCTGGTTTCCCCTCAGCCTCATCCTGTCTCTTTGCTGCAGCAAAGCAGCAAGTCACAAACGCAGAGTCCTGTGAATTTTAAACACATGCCTCCATCCAAAAGGAGAAAATATGGTGAACAAGGGAAAAACAAACATGAAAGAGAAGCTACTTCTGCTGTTTTAGCTACATTCAGGCTCAGTGGAGATGTTCTGAAAGACCTGGGAACAACTCCCTCAGAGCAGAGCATCTACAAACAAAGCAAATATAATTGATCTCCCAGTTCCTCAAGGACTTTGCACAGAGGTAACAAAAAGGGAACTGAACCTGTATGGGGGAAAAGAAGACTCCAGCTGAAGAGTCCACAGACAAACCTTTCTTCACGAGCACCTGCATCAATACACACCAGCAAAAACTTGGGGAGAGCAGGAAGAAGCTGTGCCAAGGAACCCCCCTCCACCCAGCACTCACCCTTGTGGTATAAAAGCACAACAGGGAGAGGGGTTGAGTTCAGGATTTCAGGTGTGTCCAGGTGAGCAAGAAGCAAGAGAACCCCCTGCAGACCAAGGGCAGGAAGGATGCTTTGAGTGCAGCCAGCAGAGCTGCTCCTGCCCGTGGCTCCTGGAGACCCCAGTTCTGGTAAATCCCCCTGTGCCTCCGGTAAATCCTCTCACATTCCCCTGAGGGCAGGGGGGCACTGCCCACCCCCCTGCAGAGCACATGAAGTTGACAGAGGGACATCATCCAAGCACAGCACTGCAACTCTTTTGTTATCTTTCTAGGAAAGCCTTTTGATCTCCTACCAAGCACTGAAAAGCAAATTAAATGTTAATAAAACCTTAATAAAGAGCTACTCTTCTGCATTTTAATTAGTTGTTCATAGAAACCAAACACACAGAATAGACCAAGAAAAGGAAAGGCAACAAGGAAGTTGCTATGGCTTTCATGGAATAGCTACTCCAGCATCATAATCCTGTGAATGCTTCAAGGCCTTTTACATGAAGAGCAAAAACAGCTGCTTCCCCCACAAACACAAGCAGATGCTTCTTCCCAAACCCAGGGCATACATGAGCTGTTGGCTGTCATTTTATGGAAGTTTCTCCACAGTGGAAAAATGCACAGGAAATAACAAAGAATGAAGAGGAGGAAAGACTCAAAAGCAGTATCAGAAAGCAGAATCACAACAAATAAAAGGGGAGAAAGAGGTCTGGGGGCTGACTGGTACCTGAGAAAAGCATTAAATGTGAAAGTAAAGAAACAATCTGCACTAAAGTCTAGGGGGAAGCTGATGGCATTAAACAAACAGAGGACTACACACTTGCTGGCTGGAGCACAGTGTGACAGAGCTGTGGGTGTCAGCCCAAGTCAAAAAAGAGCAGCAAAAATCAGGGTCAGAGTTGGTACAGAGTTCATGGGCCTTCAAAGAGTAGGACTAGACTGGAAATAGTGTGCAAAATTGTAACATCCCAATGAAATTCACAGCACACTGATGAAGTCAAGGCCTAGGAGACTCATCTGGTCTGGCCAGAAGGCCAAAAAATGTGAGTCCTACCCAATTCGTGGCAGGTTAGCCCACCTCTGCAGGAGAGAGACCCCTCCACATGTGCCAACCCAAAACCTGAGAAGGCAGGCACTGTCTGCAGCATTGCTACAGTGACTGAGGAAAGTGCCTCAGAAGCCAATATCCAATTTACACAATTCCTCAATTCCCTGCTAATTGGAAGTCAACCCAAAGCAACTCAGTAACTGCATGTAAAAGATGTGTTTAAAGCCAAGTGCGGTGAGAAATTCACTCCTCTCAGGCTGCCAGCAGCAGGCAAAATAATTCCAACTTCTAAGTGGGCAGTAAGAATAACATTAATTTGTCAGTGTCATGCTGAGTGTTTTCCTTAGAAGCTCTGCAGGGCTTGGGAGAACAGTTCCCACCATCTCCTGCTTTGGAAGGAGGAAACACACAGCAGAGGCCTGAACCTGGGACAGCCCAAGGACTGATGAGTCGTGGCACTGGGAAGCACAAAGTGCAGGGCAGCAGCACCAGGCAGTGGTACTCAATCTGTCTTGCTTCATTTATTCAAGGTCATGTGGTAGTGGGAGGTTTCAGGGTCCCAAAAATCTGTCTGAGCTCCTGGCACCCTCTCAGACTCCTACCATGGAGATGATGACTGATGGCAGGAAATTTTGACCTTTTAACTCCATATCCCTTTTCTAAATTCCTGTGGTCACTACTGCTGTCTCTTATGTAGCAAATTCCTTCTCTGGATCCCTCAAGAAGCCAAACAACATTCTGTAGTAAAGAGCTGAGTGGGGCATAAATCTCCAGCCCCTGCAGTCCCTGGTAATCTTCCCAGCGCCGTGGCCTGACTCCAAACGTTTGCCCCCCGGCCACGGGGGAGCCTCAGGTCAGCGGAGGAGCTCTTTTGCCATGCTTGGAATGGCAGGGAGAATTCCCTGAAGCGTCCCGCAGGGCCGGGCCGCGCTTCTGGGAAGTGGCGCTGCTGCCTGGGGCCGCGCTGTTCCTAGAACCGGGGCTGCTCCCCCCGCCTGGGCAAGCATGGCAGCACAGGCAGCACCACACACACCCTGCAGCTCTGCAGACATTCCCTTCTCCCTCTTCACGTCAGTCCCAGGGGGAATGCTCTGACCTTCTTTCCTCGGCGCTGGCAGTGGGGATGAGCCCAGCTGCAGGCTGTCTGCACTGGCAGCAGCGGCTCCCACCTCTCCCCCAGCTCCCCTGCCCTGCCTTCCCTGCTCCTGCCTTCCCCAAGCTCTGCTTGCTGCAATTTCAGCCCCTGCAAATGAAAACGGCTCTGCCAAAGGCAGCAGCCATGCCTGGGTATCACACTGAAAATCCTTTCTAGCGTTAGCACACGTTATACCAGGAAACATCAGGGATAAGGGATATCACCAAGATGGAAATCTGCCATACAACAGCGAGGTCTTAAACTAAGCTGAGCCTAACATGGGCAATCCAGGCTGAGCATGATCTCCAGGATCATTATGGCAGTTGTGCACAAGGAAAACACACCAGGGCAGTCCTGGGCCCTCACTTGATAGAGCACCTTTTCTACCCCAGGCTTTTTCAGGAGCCACCTCAGCCCCTAACTCAGCTCCAATCAGCCGTGTGCACAGCCAAGCACGCACCTAGCTATAAAATTTATTTCTAGATAAATAGATGGCTATAGCATGAGCCAAAACATGGCTGGGACCAAGCTCTTAGCTAATCCCATACGATTTCTCGGGTTCAAGGAAACTGTGCCAAGCTGATGGAGCAGGAACCTGGCCACTGGTTGTGCTGGTATTTAGCTGCATTTAGCTGCAGACAGATTTAGGGTTTACAGAAGGAAGCTTGCTGAGCACCTGGCTGACAAGTAACTGCCAGAAAAACCCAGAACGTGGTGGATGAAAATCAGGAGTTGAGGGAAAGTAAATAAACTAAATGGATTTCCCTGCTGTTGACATCTGCACTGCCATGAAAGGTGATGATATTGCTCCATTTACTGCATTTTTCCTGGCTTGTCCCCAAGCCCACAATACTGTGTGTTTATTTGGTTTTTCATAATGTCAAAGAAGTGTATTTGGGTAAAACAAAGTTTACTGTGGACTTCCACCTTTGGGATCTTAAACCAAGCGTGACAATTGCAATGAAAAATATTTACAGCTGTCTAGACATATTGGGGGAATGCTTTTGGAAGAAAGAGGGCTTTTAATCCCACATCCTTCTCAACAGCTTCCTTAAATATTATTTATTACACACAAGAGGAAAAAGAAGAAAATGTCAAGATTTAGACTGTACAATGATCCCAGAACACACTGCTGATCCTTTCAAGCCATGAATCACAGACCAGTGAGGCACTGCTTATTGAGTTCCAGCAATAAGCACTTGTTAGAGAGCAGGTACCTGGGGCCTCTGTGCTCACATTTCTGGGTGGGCTGCAATAAGCAAGTGAGGTGCAATACTGCCTTTCTCATGGCATCCAAAGGAACACTGGCTTGGCTTCCTTTCCTTGGAACCCTCAACAGGCTGGAATTCACACACTTGCACACCTTGAGATGTGGTTTGTAAAGCCAGGCCATTGAGCACACACTGCCCAAAAGGCACTCTGGCCTGCTCCTCACAGCCCCCAGGGTTTATCTGGTGGACACTCCTTTTCCTGGTTGCAGTGGCCAAGGAAACAGCCAGAAATCAAGAGGACTGTGAGCCTGACACTGGTCCACAACTCGGTCTCACTTTTCCAGAAGGAACAACTGCCAAGGAAACCATTCCTTGCTACACAAGCAGAGAACAAACAGCAATAATCCACATTCCTTGAGAGGTGAGAACATGCCAAATGGGGAAGGCCAGGAGCTCTTGCTGAAAACCCACCCACACTGACACTGGACAAACCTGCAGTGCCTTTGACCCAGCAGCACAATGTGTACAGTGACCCCAGGAGAATGCAGAGCCTGACTTCCTTCAGATCCAAGCCTCTTTCTGACACAGAAAGAAAAGAAGAAAAGACGTCATAAAATACACACCAACATCACCAGAGGCACCATTAAGCTGTCTTAACCAGTGGCTTTCCAGCTGCAGCCCTCAGGACAGGGGGATTTCCATGGATTACTGCTGCCATCCACAAGAGATGACTAACTAGAGGATGCCTACTGTCAGAAGGACTTTCTGGTGGCAAGTCTTGAGTTACTCACATTGAATGTGTTGACAACCTGTCCCCTAGTGATAAGTGGCAAAGTTTCCCTGAGTCTTTGAATGCCTTGGGTGGGAGCTGACAGGTGATGCTCCTCTTCCTCCACCCATACACTGAGTTATATTCACTCCTTCCTAATTTAGCTCCTCCTCTTAAATTCCAAGCAGCTTTCTTGAGTAGTCATCTCTAAAACTGAGACTAAAATACAGCAGGTCCAGGAATATGAAATAGGTTACAGATTCATCAATGTGGAAATGTTAAGCATGTTCATAACCCCCTCTGCACCA
>CADDXX010001506.1:0-16091 GCA_902810485.1 Alauda arvensis
AGCCCTGGCATTGGACCTTTTGTCCCAGGGGGAAAAGCCCAGTTTTGCTGTAGACTTCGTTGCCTGGGATCCATTTTCACAGAGAACAAATCTGGTTGGAATGACAGCACTGAGCCTCCTGCTGCCTACAAGACCTGATCTTGCTCTCTCTCTCTAATAAAAACATTGAGGGAGTCTTTGGGAAGTCAGTGGAACCACAGCAAACTGGGCAAGAAGGCAGAGGGCTCAGACATGAGGTCTGTGTAACAAACTGAGGAATAGATTCAGACTCTCTTCATCCTCTTTTAGACTTGCATTTCCTGTTGCTCTGACACCACGGAGCCTGCAGGCAGCGCTGAACCTCAGCACTTCCTTCCCTACAGATTTCACACACAGAAGCAACATCTGTATGTTCATATATTCAYTTAACTACCCTTTTTGCCTTGCATTTCATACAAAGCTTTCACRRATGAACAGCAAATTGTATCCTGAGYAGGGATTTACAATTTCCATYWTCTTTGCACTTGCAGAAATGATGGGATGTACTTGAAGCACAATACCAAGCCAAATAGCTCAAAGAGGGGCAAGGTTTGTGGGAACCAAACCACATTTAGTTGTTTTTATTTCTTCCTCTCTATATCTAGGATAAGGTAAATTTGGGTCTGCTTTCTTATGTCATGAGCAAACAACTTTCTCCACGCTATAAATAAACCTAATATTTGTGAATATGACCTAATCTGTCAGGCGCAGGTACTTTCCCCAGTGACTGATGTAAAGTCATGTGTAGTAAAATGCTGATTTATAACTTAAAACTTACAAACAATCCTGTTGGCTTAAATAGGTCCCACTTTTTTATCAGTTGCTTAAATAGCTTATCCTGTTTGATAGATTGGGGAAGAAYGTTAGGAAAACCCATGGTCTCACCTTGATCTTAAATTGTGTAGCTTGTAGCATAAAAAGGATGCAAAAGGAAATAGGAACTAAGGAAGTTCAAAACTGCATACTTGGCCTTTACAGGCAGGTGGTAAAAGCTCACRTTCTCCTGCAGATGATGTGGAACTTACTCTTCCCCTTCCATACCCGTGTGGGAAGTCATAATAAGTAGTAAAATTTGCTGCCACAACCCCCTCCACTGGTAAGATCATAAAACTCCCTGGAATTACAAGGTGTCATTTAAATGTTCCTCCAAGGGCTGCATGTAAAGTGAGAGTTCAGTGGAGTAGTGTGGACTCASTACATCTTTCTGTGTCAGAGTAGAGAGTGATAAAATCAGTCTCCAGCAACTCTGAGCCGTATTTTTTTAACTCTAGTATTGCAGGCTATAACTTAGATCTATTTCACAAGAGTATTTTATAATGCTGTGGATGATTTAGAAAGTGTAGCATGACAAGAAAAGCACATAACTGAGGGATAGTACTCCATCTTTTGATTTTTCATCTCAAAGGAATGATATTGCACATTACCTAACAGGTATCAGCTGCTAGTRTCAAAAGCTCATATTCAAACAAAAKGCAAGYAAACAAAGTTARTTAGAAAAAATCATACAGGAGATGAACACATTATCCCTTAAGAACAAGTCTTTCTCATTGAAATTGTGTTTCAAAGTGTTATACAGAAGTGGCAAGACSTAGTAGCTGTTAATGGAGAAATACCAAATATCATAAATCAACATACCTGAGCTGTTTAAAATTAAATAGGTTTCCCCCCACCYACATTTTAATTGGTTTGCCCTGTTGCTTCWGAAGACATAGAAGCTTATTTGAAACACATTTCTCATTGAAATTTCTCATGAAATTGTTGCTCATATTTAGGTCCCTGAAAATTATTTCAGCATTTCTTGATGTTACAAAAGAAACTCAGTTGTAAGCATAGTGTAGAGAAGATCCCTGCACTACTGGCATTTTATTTGGGTAAAGAAAACACGGAAAAAAGAAACTGTGGGTAGTACCCAGTGTATCTGTCCAACATCCCACATCCAGTGCTGTCACTCAAGCCAGTGAATACCAGAAGCAGAACCCTGGGGAAGAATTTARTAGAATCAAAATCCCTGAGTCTTTGTAGCACTGAGCTGTGTGTCTGTGTGGAATGTGATAGCTGGAGGAGTTGAGGACCCAGGAGAATTTGCTAGTCCTTAATTTCTGTGATTGCTGGGCTCTTTTCCCCTGCTCTGATCTTGAGCAATCAGCTTCTCTCTGTTTTAGCTTCCCCATATGTGTAATGGGGTTAATTGTAGATTTATCRTAAGGGTACTGTGAAACTTAATTATTTAATATAAAGAGCTTTTACTTTTTTGGGATATGTGACAGTGCAGGAGAGTAGATAATTATTCATGGTTTTGAAACTTTTTTATGATTAGTTTACATTCTAGGGAATAAAACAGCAGATCTAAAGAGGGGAATGTTTGACCTTCTRTTTCTACTACACACTGGGTAATGAGTTGCAATGATAACAGTAATCTGGGAGTCTGTTAATGTGATTAAAACCACTGACTTTCTGCTAGGTGGGAGGTTTTTAAATGTGGCTGATGTCCTAAATGGAATATGCTGCAACTTCATCAYAGCTGCTGTACCACGTCCAAAATTAGGAGAATAATTCTGTTTGTGAACATATTTTTCCCTGAACCTCTACACATTGTCAGAATTTACTAGTATGCATTTGGAAAGTCTTCAGCTGTGAACAAACTTCTACTTTTGACAGTTTGAATACACCCAGAGACTCTGGAGTTTCACAGATACTACTGTAGTGGAAATGTTTCTCTTTAATACCTTTTCCACCTTAGGGCTGCTCTTAGTCAGATGACATCTCCCTGTTTACTGGGCAATGCTCTTCAGTTTTCTGGGAAACTTGACCTTAATGCCTGTCCTAGATAGAGGAAGATGCTTATTTATGTCTTCAGAAGCAACAGGGCAAACCAATTAAAATGTGGGGGGAAAACCTATTTAACTTGAAACGGCTCAGATATATTGATTTATGACATTTGGTATTTTTTTCATTAACAGCTACTAGGTCTTGCCATTTCTGTATAACACTTTCCACCTGCACATCTCAGCATGTCTCATTACTGTGAGTTAACTCAGCTTTGAGGCCAAGTTCTTGTGAGGTAAACAGGAGCATTTGTCTGTACTGCCAAGCACTAAAAAGAAARGAAAKAAAAACATTGGAGCTCTTTAGCCTGGCTSTATCCTGGTGCATTCTGTGACCAAATAAACACCTTCCCTGAGCTCACTTACCTTGTGACAGCCTGCACTTGTGCTACATGTCTCTTTGTCAGCAAATTGCATCCCGTCTCTTGCTCTGAGAGAAGTTTGCTGGCTGTTGTCTTAGGAGGATTGGCACCATTCACTCTTGTGCAATTATTGGTATCATGCCAAGTTTATTTCCCATAATTTTCACCCCAAGAAMACCCACACAAAGCCCAGCACAGATATTGGCCAACAATAGTGTGGTTTTGTCTGCAAGCCTTCTCAGGAGATGGAGAACTGTAAAACCAGAGGTCAAGTTTTATCCAGGAAAATAATGGAAACTACTGAGYGAGATCTCCCTGAGCCTCTTCTCTTCCCCTGAACAGTGTAAGGTTTTGCAGCAGTAATGGTGCTCTGGTGAAGGTCTCAGCAAGTCCAGCCAAGTTGTGCTGAGACTACTTCCAGTCGTGGAGACTGATATCATCCAGYAATTTCCTGGATTTGTCTATTTATGTCAGCCCATCTGTTATCTCTCATCCCACACTTCACCTAGGAGCTGCTTATGAAGGTGAATATCACTGGGCTTTAGGCTTGAGTTTTGCATATGCAGGCACRTTTTCTATCTTTGAATCATCTCTTGTCTCTCTGTCTGCTGGTCTTGGCATTGGATTCCCAGTCTCAGCAGGAGGAATGGGAGTTTCTCACAGGATCTTAGCAATGATTATAGACTATAGGGTAGTCTTGGAGTCAGATTGAGCAGCCTGAGGTTGTAGTGCAAGTTTCTCTCCTRAGTAACTCTGGAAGGATTTCACTCCATGTGTCTGAAGGATGTGTTTTAGGTTACAGTGATTCCTGTTATTAAGTCTTACTTTCTTRCCACTGATATTACCAAAAAAAMCCCMAAAAAMCCCMAMMAAAMCAAAAMMAARSMAARAAAAAAATCTAATTTGTTGCTTGTCCTTCCTGTGACCAAGATGAGACAGATTCCACCTTAAGAATTTGGATCAAGGCCAGTGGATGCAACCAAAGGGCAGTGCTGATATGAGGTGGATCTGGGGAGCCTCATCAGTAGTCTCTAAGAGGAATGTGGAAGTCAGGATTTGAGTTTTCCCCATGTGACCTTCCCAAAAATATCAAGGGTTACTTCCCTCTGTCTCAGGCAGTGGAAAGCAGTGTAATAACTCCATTGAAACAYTAATAAAGTAGGATTATATTTGTGGGATATGAAAAATCTGTGGTACAAATAACGCAATAAGGATTTCTGTGTTCCTAGACATAAATATATTTGCTTGAAAATAAACTCACCAGAATTCAGAGGCTCAAGGCTTRGGCTGGAAGACACTACAAAGGATCCAAGGAAAGACTGTGTGGTTCTGTACTAGGGTTACACACAGGAAGCAAAAAAGAAAAAAAGAGAGACTTCTATAATGAATTTTTTGTGCATTACATTTGGAAGGCTAGGGTGTTTAAAAAAATTTATTTTTAGTTGTTGAATTGAGTTTTAGGTCTTAATGAGACAAAATTAAACTTCAGATTTTGTAAATTTTTATTTCCAGTGATAGAAGTTTCTACAATGCTAGGAAGAGAAGAGGAGAAAAAGGTGTTTATATTGTTGCTGAACTATGAAATGCCATTTCTACTTCCTACTGTCCAACAGGCTTCCCTCTCCAATGTTAGGCACTGAGATTCAGGTCTTCCACATCCCTCAAAGGTCTAATTTACATTGACTTTAATTGAATATTCCTGAGGAAACAGGTCCAAGTCAAGCCCTGCCTCAGTTTCCCACCTTTAAAAGAGATATGAACAATAATTGTAACTACAATCAGTATTGTGAGGGGTAAAGGTGGAAAATTCACACGGTGAGAGTGTGGTAAAGACCATAAAAATGTTCATGCAATACATTGCCTCTAAGCCATTCAGAAAATTTGGAGGCTTTCATGTTATGTCGAGGAGATTGAATGTAGAATGTTGTTCACTGTTTACATTGACAGTTCCTGGTTTTGGCAGCTGTTAGCTGCAAAAGGAAATTGAATGACTACACACAATGAAGGAAACTCTTTGAATATCATCTGGAAGTGGTGTTTCATCCATTTGTTGCTGTCCTTTCAGGATAAAGAGGAAAGCCTATTTCAATTTTTTCCTTTTTATTTTTTCCTTTGTCTGGGTAAGCAGTTCTTTTCCCAGACTGAAATGAAAGGTTTTCAATGTTTTTCTTCTTTTTAATTGTGAGCCAAGTGGAACCAATGGAAGTTATCAGGAACTTCACCTTCATTTACATAATTGCTATGTGGAATGGGAAATTGGCTTATGCAAGGAAGCTGAGACTAATTAGTGACAAGCATCTTTAGGAGAGGGAGGGCTCCCTGCATTAGTGTTCAGCTGAAGGTTGTGGAGGTGTYTGAGGAGATACATTCCCCTCAGCCAGCCAATTAATGAAAACTCCAGTGAATTGAATGGAATTGAGTGTTTGCCTGTTTCTCTGAGGTCACTGCCTGGTGATTGCAAACAAAATCCTGATGACTTTCACAGCAAAAGAAGATGCTGAMTGTACATTTGGGGAACTGTGGGAAGTGTGCTTTGTTTTCTTACAGGGTGATAACCATAGATTAAATAGGTGCTTTGTAGTCTGAGTAGTGATGTAGAATTTACTTATGGGTTAAAAGGATAAAACTCTCTCCTTGTTCTTCAAGGTTTTAGGTTCATCAGCAGCCTGGAGAAAAGGGGGAATGCAGACACACAAGCAGCCAGCCTATTCCTGCACAGGAGTTTGCATTCATTTACATTTCTTGATTCAAATGGCTCCTCCAACAYGAGGGACAGGGCAAAATAGTGTGTTGGTGGTGATTTTGTAYAAATGAGAAATTATCAAATCCASTTTTGCCAAAGAAGWYCAAGAAGGTGCAATKYCTCTATGTGGATTAGTGATAACAGRCTTTATACTCCRCTGAAAAGTTTATTCTCTRCTGACCYAAACYTCACATTCAAGGCACTGATTTTGGTATCACTCCCATCCTTGCCAATGTAATTCAGCACAGGCCAAGGGGACCTCAGCAGCATTCTTGATTTAAAAGTTCATTAACTGGAGTGAAGTGAAAAGATAGAGGATAAGTGGTCACTGGGTGGTGATTAAAGTGTCTCTTCATTTCCACCAGATCCTGGTTGTTGCAAGCTTTGGGACAATCTGAGTGCGAGGTAGACCTTAACACACAAGTGCTGCTGAAAGGGGGCAGCATGAAGGGAAAAGCCATTCCCAGCTAGGAAGAGTTCAGCCTTACAAAACATCTTAGATAACTGCAGCAGGAAAGAAACAAAACCATCCTAGTAGGCAGTTTTTGTTTTTCCAGCTCTGCAGGCTTGAGTGGGAAGCCATCCCTTTCTGGTATATTTTGAGAGAGTTCCCAGAAGTGACCCGATGGTGAATGACTCAAGAGTGTTTTAAAGCAGGAAAGGCACAGCTGCACTGAAGRAAGAGTTCCCATTCCAGCACAAGTTCTCTTCAGAGGTGCTGACCCAGCTTTGTGGGAAATCTTCTYGAAACTGGTGCACTTGCAGTTCTTGCCTGACAGAGGATTTTCTCAAAAAGACATCAAAGYCCATATTAAAARTAYGAAAGAAAACCAGCTGAATTTGAGTAATTTCAGCTGGAGAAATGTAGAAATGAAGAAAACTGCAACAAGATTAAAGAAACATTTAACAGGTGTTGATGTTAGTGTACTTTAAATTATTCATCTGGTTGTAGAAATTAAGATTCACTCAGCTGTTCAGCTGTAATTCTGGCTGATTTAGACACAGTTTCTGCAGGATTCAGTTTTGGAAAGACCCTTCTTGCCTTTATCCTATGCAGCATTTCAGCTGCAACTAAGAAAATCCAGAGAAAGGATGTTTTTCTTCTTCAAAGAAAAAAAGAGTATTTTTTCCCCCCAATTTTCTTAACTGATGACTTTTCCAAACTTGTGACTTTTTAAAAACCATCTCTTCCTCAGGAAAGTTCTGCTGGCTGGATAATGCTTCAGAGAACTTGGAGACCTTGTCCAGATTTGGGTATAGACCAGTATGGGGAGACTCTGTGTGTATTAATGATCCAGCTTTGGGAACATGAAGCCAGGATTTTAATCCAGTCACTTGTAGTTTACTCAGAACCCCAGACCAAGTATCTGGTCAAGCTGGAACAGGAGTGTCTACTGTCAAGTTCAGTGCTGAGGTCACTGGAACAGTTAGAATTTGGCCCATGGTTTTATGTTGTCYTCAACSYTGTATTTTTTAAAAAATACATTAAKGAGGAGYACAAAATCCTCTCCAAACASCAGTRTAAACACCTTATYTGASTCTGAGGGTCTCATATTTGAAGTTTATTTTGTTAAGGGGTTTCACAAAAGCTCCCACTGTCACCTTCCAGCTCTGATCATTGCTACAGGGCTGGCTCTCAAATAGATAGAGTCAACGGGATGGAAAATCTTGGAAAATCTGTCTGCAAAAAAATTGTCTTTTTTTTTTTTTCCTTCCTCTGCATGAATTGTTCCCTTCAAATCTTTAAATTCCTTTTATTAATTTTGAATAAGTACAAGCTAACACTTAGTCTTTTCCCAGTGATTCATATCCATGGACTCTAACATGATTTCCCATAGCTCTCATTTTCAAGGACAGCCGACCTTGCATGGACACTGGCATGCAGAAAAGTGCCTTGTTCAAAAGGCACTGTAAATTTTCTCAGCATCTTAATATCTGTAGAACAAGCTTAACCTAAATCACYATTCCCTGGGTAATGGAAAACAACATCTTGGCTTTAGGCATTTGTGAAATATTGAAAAGAGGAGARACATTGTTTTTACTGCCTTTGAGTCTTCTTACCCTACTTTATATAGGKAGTGTCCTGATTAGTGCAAAATGGGGCTGGCAGTGTGACCTTGCTGCCAGGAGGGCCAAAGGTGTCCTGGGGTACATCAGGAGAAGTGTGGCCAGCAGGTCAGGGCAGGTGATCCTGCCCCTCTGTTCTATCCCAGGCCTTATCTGGAATAGTGTGCCCARTTCTGGTCTCCTCAGTTCCAGAAAGACAAGGGGCTACTGAAGAGGGTCCAAAAGAGGCCACAACGGTGATGAGGGGTCTGGAGCATCTTTCTTAAAGGAGAGACTGCAGGAGCTGGGCCTGTTGAGTGTGGAGAAGACTGGGGCTCAGTGCAAACAATTATCTCCAAAATGGGGTGCCAGCTGATGGTGCCAGACTCTTTTCTGTGGTGCCCAGAGACGGATAAAGAGCAAAGGCCATAAAGTGAAACACAAACAGTTCCACCTCAGCATGAGGAAGAACTTCTTTATATATGACACAGCACTGGAMCAGTCTGCCCAGAGAGGTCATGGGGCATCTCCAGAGACATTTAAAACCCACCTGGATGAGTTCCTGTGCAACCTGTCTTGGCAGGGGAGTGGTCTAGATCATCTCCAGAGGCCTCTTCAAACCCTAACAATTCAGTCATTCTGGGATTCTGTGAATATTTTCTAGTTGGAATCTCCAGTATTTCTCTCAGGCTTTCCTACCATTCAATTCTCTTAATTTAACTGTAACAGCAGAAATGTTAATTTTTTCCAAAGTTATGTCATTTGAATATATRCTATTCATACTATCATTCTTTGGGAAAGAGTTTTAAAGTTAGGAAGGGAGCTACCTGCAAGCAGCTGCAACACTGTCTCTCCTGTTGTCTTCTGTGAACTTTGTGAGAAGTTATAATGCCTCCAGGAAATGGACTTCGATTCAAACCTTGCAAATTGTGTCCTGAATATTGTCAGCTTAAACTAGTCTCCATGGACTGCACTTGGAGCTGCTACTTTAAAAATTATTGGGAATGTTGATGGATAAATTTAGACAAAGGAAAGCATGATTGTCACTAGGCAAAATATCTAAGGAAATGTTGGCACAATTTATCCCACGTGGGAGCCATAAGGGACTCACATCCCAGGCTCAGCAGTGTTTCTCAGCCAAGGTAGATGGAGCAGCTGAAAGCAGTGAGGTAAATATTGAAGAAACATTCAGCTCTCCAAGTGCAGACTGGTTAAATGAGAGGCAAAGCAAAGGAGAAGTTAATGGGTGGGAAACTGAGGCACAGAGTTGCCTCATGATTTGCCTGGTGTCTCTCAGGAAGATAGCACAGGGAACCAGATCTCTCTGGAGATCTGAGAGCTTTGAGATCCCTTCCAACTCAAACCATTCTGTGAGTTCCTTCCCAGATTTTCCATTGATTTTCAGGATTATTTTGAGCAGCTGACCATAACTTTGTGCAWGATTACTGTCTATAGTGGCTATAAGGCCTTTTTTGACACCTTTATTTATTTGGGAAGGTAAAGGCATTTAAAATTTTGAGTGCAGAGGAGGTTATATGAGATTTTTGTAGCAAGGGGATTCAGTCCATTTCAATTTCAAAGTCTTAGACAGGTTTTGTTGTGAAAGGCAGGTGGGATTAGATTCAAGGCACTTTATCTTAATTTGATTACTCCATTTAAGAGCTCACTTCAGAACTGTGATGTCTACGCAAAGTTTATGCCAAATAAAACCTAGACTGCTCTGAAAGAATAACAGATCCTTTTCTTGAGTGACCCTTAACTCAAACTGAAGGTAATGAATGGAAAGAAAACAATCCAAAGAGAGAGAACAGCTAATGATACTTTTGGCACATCACAGGGAGGGAGAAAAGTAATGCAGTTTAGTGAAACCCCAGACAGAAAACCAGCTGGCTCCTGCCTGACATGCCTTGACAAAGAAGGATCAATCTCTTGCTGATTTACATCTGTGTGATACAGATGAAGCCTGAGGATTTCAACTGAGATGATGTGCATAACAAAAAGTTTAAAAAAAAAAGGCAAAAAAAAATTATCAATGCAGTGGCAGAGCTTGATGGAATCTAATTGGAGAAGCGATGGAGAAGCAAATAAATAAGAAAAAAAAACACCTATTGTATTTTTGTGCTGAGCTGTATAGACAGCAATTAAATCACTAATCAGGCAAGAGTTGGCTGACCTAGGAAAGCAGCAGTCTCATGTCTCAGCTGGATGGGAAGTTTAAAAATATCTGCTCAAAGGAGTATTTAAAGGATATAAAATAAACATAAGAACATTTTTGGGTTTCAATTAAGTTTATGGCTTATGGAATCAGTTCCTGTGAGAGATTAGCAATATGGTTTACTTGCTTGGAAGCTGCTTCATAATGATATTGGCTTTATTTTTAACAGAAATTGCTTCTCACCAAAAGGAAATTACATTTATTTTTGCATGCATGTGGGTTAGAATTTAGGAGAATTTTTTATTCCTTTAGCCTCTTTAGAAAGCAGATGAAATTGTCTTTGTATAGTTTTGCTTGMCTAAGTGATACCTGTCTGCTTCAAGGTTTGTGATGACACTTGTGTTGAAAACATTGATACAGCTCACCTGTGGTCTGACTCTGCCAGTCTCCAGCAGGCTCACTTCTTTCTGCTTTTGTAATTTTTGCCTTGAGAAACCAGCACTGCACATGTGAAATGTCTCCAGAGCAAGGATTGCATTCTAGTTTATGGAAAGAACTTGGGTCAGGAGAGGAACATCTAATTTAGAGCACAATAGGGACTTGTAGAGCTCTTCCACCTTTTTATGAGCAAGCAAGGACTGGATGTGTTTCTRTTTTTTCTCCCATTATATAWAAATACCACATCYAGTGATCAGAATCAGAGACCACCTGGGCAGTAGAATCAGGTTTCTCATGAATGAGCAAGGGATCTCTACAGGTCCAGTCAAATGTGGAGGAAAAACCTAATGTAGAGGGATCCCTTTACAGAGGTGACAAACCCACCTTGAACATCACAGTGAACATTGAACTCACAGCCTGTAGAATGAAAGACCCTCAGCAGCAGCTATAGCTGAGATATCAGGTTTCTTGTATCTAAATTAACTTTGAAGATTAATCATAGAAAGGATGTGAAATACCTCATTACTGGTATTGTACAGAGAGACAAAAATTCTGTAAGACCTTTGCACCTTTTTTGTATATTTACTTTTGTGATCCAGTGGAAGTGGAAGTCTGCAGTGGAAGTCTGACATCCTTTACTCTGARTCCTCTGGACTTTTATTTTAGAGTGTAATATTAGGAAACACATCCTACCTCTGACAAATTAGATTTCTTCTCATATTTTTTTTTAGACTGTCACAGAATGCTTTACATATTYAAGTCAAACAATTTACCCTCTGGGTAAAGTGCAACTGGCTAAAGTGATCAAGAAAAAAGTTTGGCAAATGCACAATTTCCATCCATCTCCTTCTTGAACACAGGAGACATTGAAATAGCACATTAGGAAGCATTTAKTTCCCATTGATAGAGGACTTCAAAGTGTTACAGATACACCAGGGAAATCTTTATTTTCCAGTTTGATTTAAGGTCTGGGATTTAACTCAGGACCTTTTTGMATCTGTATCTGTTGGGTTGATGAGATGGTGCCAGATATGCTGTGAGACACTGAGGGAATAACCAGTGGATTRATGCAATATCTCTGCTTGTCTATAAAATACAGATAGCCACACTTCWATGTATTTCAACTCTTACATTTCTGGACTTCTAAACCTTTGGAGTTTCCCAGCTGCCAAAGWGTTATGTGAACAGTGGTGAGAAAAGTGGAAGAGAATCTTCCCATTGATAGCCAGAGGAAAAGACTTGTTGAAATTAAATTCTGGAAGTGATTTCTCTCTTCTTTGTGCACCCCTCATTTACACAAGGAGGTCTTGGTGATTATAATGGGAAATAACTCTCTACCTTTTGGGTGGAATGAATTAAACCATATTATTTTAATTTCTCTTTTATTTTTTTTTTAATTAGTCTTAATTTCTGCTAGAATAGTTCTAAACTTCCTGGAAGGTCAGTACAACAGTCTGAAATTGCCAGAGTCTTGTGATGTTGAAAAAGCTATTTAGTGTTTGTTGTTTTCAAAAGGCAACTTCAACTGYTCATTTGCCATATTTAGGACTGGATTATTTTTTATCCTTCAGTCTTTTTTCATCTTTTCACATTACACAGCAAAGCAGAATAGTGTTGACACTAAAGGCAGTTATAAAGCATTTGCCTGAATGGTACAAATTGACATTTATACAAATGGACATTTAYACAAATGCTCATTAGACATGAAAGTGAAGTCTCGTCTTTCTCGAGCTCATTAGGAGATATATTGTTCTCTAAATAGGCTGGAATYTCTCTTCCAGAATTTAATTTTAGTATTGGATCTATCTTTGTTCCAGTGCTAAAAGGCAGATGATTTTTTTGACAGGGTTGTTTCTTTCCTCTCTTTCACTCACTGCAGCAGCACAGGGGCAGTGAAGGAAAACTCAAATCACCAAGAGCTCTGCCCCAGAATGTGTCAGTGGGAATTTATTAAACACAGTCCTTTCCTGTCCCAAAGCCACCCCACCCCATGTGCTTGGTGGGAGCTGTACTTTGGCTCTTACTACTTCCACAGCTTTTTATTAATTTCTCCCATATATTAACAAGGACATGAGTGTGACAGCTTTAACTGCTGTGTACCCAAGTCCAGAAATCCAGAGAAAGGCAGCCCTCTCAGAACCTGGTTTGGAGGAATTTTTATCAAGGAGAAATGAAAATTCCAGTTGAACTTTGCAACAGTTACCACAATTTGATTAGTATTGGTGGAGACCTATAATTAGCTCTTACTTTAGGAGGCATATGGCTTCAACAGATGGTAAAACAAAAAAAGAAAGATAAACAGGGATATTTGCACAAGGCTTTCTGATCTCCTTTGCTTACATTTTGCAGTACAATGCTTGCTTAGGTTCTGGAAAGATGGCCTGCTCTTCACATGAGGGATATATCTAAATATACCAAAATAGKGTGGCCTGAAAGTATTTAAGTATTCTGACAATAATAGAAGACTTGAGGTGACAAGGAAATTTAGAAAATTTAGAATTTAGAATTTAGAAATTTAGAAAATATTTTTTTAGGGGTTCTGAGCAAGAAGCAGCTCTGCTTGTGAGGTTAATGGGAATTTAATTTGGTAAAGGCCAGGGAACAGGACAGCACGTGTATGGATGGGTGGGGAGATTGGTCATCCATGAGAGAGATTTGGGTTATGTTTATGGCAGTACCCACCAGGATGCTGTGTGCTGCAGAGATCACTCAGATTACAGGTAGGGGGATTACAGCTCCCAGTCCAGACTGGGATTTTAAATGCTTTGGGGAGACCTCATTGCAGCCTTCCAGTACTTAAAAAAAGAGAGAGAAAGAGACTTTACACAAATAAGGATAGGACAAGGGCAACAGTTTTAATCTAAAGCAGAAGAAATTTAGATGAGATGTTAGGAAGGAATATTTTCTTTACTGTGAGGGTGGTGAGGCCCTGGCACAGGCTGCACAGAGGAGCTGTGCATCCCTGGAGATGTTCAAGCCCAGGTTGGATGGGGTTGGAGCAGTCTGGTCKAGTGGAAACTGTCCCTGCCCATGGACAGGGGTTGGAATTAGAGGATCTTTAAAATCTCTTCCAACCCAAACCATTGTGTGATTCTGTGAATATTTTATGRCACTCTCTCTACCCTGCTCACCTCTGTTTAGCTGACTGTGACTGCTCCCAGGTGGCTCCTGGGCAAGGACATGATGCTGAGTTCCCACTGCCTTCTGCTGGGATTTACCAACAGCCAGCTTTGCACAGAGGCAGATTCAGAGAGATCTCATGAACTGCTGACACCACACGTCTGTGTGGGCAGGAACATAAGGTCCGTGGGTAGGAAAGTTTCAAAACGTTCGCAGCTCGTTCTCGAGTGAGCGCCTCGCAGCGCCCTCCCCCTGTCTGTGCACGAGTGACCCGGGGCAATGAACCCATCTGCCTTCACAGGTATCATCTGCCTCTGAGATCTCCCTGTCTGGGAACACAAGTGTGTTCTGCTTGTGACCATGAATTAGGCTGCAATACAAATGTTTAAGTGTGCGTTGGTATTTATAAAAGGCATTTACAGTAAAGTTCTTTTTACAGCTGCAGTATCTTGATTTCCCTACATTATTGAAGAACATCTCTTTCATTGAAGCAGAATCCTGCTTTTCCATTTGTCTGAATAGCAGCATAATAATGCTGCTTTTAGCAGATAGCAAGAGAGATTCAAGAAGTTGCCAGCATTTGAGTAGTTATCTMATTTCCAGTGCTATAGTCATAGGGACATTAAAGAGGCTGGATCTGAAGTTAGATCTGTTTTCCATATGGATTTTTCCTGACTGTTTAAGCACTCCTTATTTATTTTAGCCCTCTGACACAGTGCTCATGAAATTGCAGAGAGCTAATTCTAAAGGAAGCTGGTTGTAAACCTGAATTTGTCCTTCTAAAGTTCTGGTGTTGTAATTTTATATTTAGAATTATTTAAAAAAATTACTTTCTTTGTTCTCTGCCATACACTGGGGCTAGGAAGCAATGTAATGTTTTTAGCACAATTGTCACAATTCCTCCTTCCTTACTTTGAAAAAGTGTTAATTAAGAATACTTTTATGGGCTGCAGAATAGAGGACAGAGTTCAGGTAAATTCTGTCTCTACTCTTCATTTGTTAAACCCAGAAGTTAACCTATATGAAGTGAAAAATGCACAGAGGGGTATAAGTGTGTTGTTTTTCCCCTGAAATTCTCAGTGTTCTGTAGCCAAGACCCAAAGGTTTAAAAGAAAATTTGTGTAGGATATAAAGAAAAGCTGTGCAGGAGGTTTTAATGTGTGACTTCTGGAGARATGAATTTTTCMTGTTTCATTTAGGTCTCTCACTCCTTGTTTGGAGAAATATAACATTATTAGAAGTTATTCTTAGTAAGATAGTAACTTTAAAAAAAACCAAAGAACTAACTCCAAGGGTTTTTTCATGCTTCTAGTGCCTGTTGGAAGCAGAGCTAGAAAGAAATGTGAAGTGAGGTAATGAAGGATTTTTCACATTCCTTTTCTAACCTCTCCAAAACAAACTCACTCGTGGCTTTCAAGGTATCCTCCTATCAGAGGAGCAYTCCTTAATTCACTGGTTCTTCGTTAAGGGCTGTGCCACCACGAATTTATATGTTTTAAAGCCTTGAAAAGATAAATATGAACAGACCCCCATCACTTCTCAAAGATTAATACTGCAGAGGGCATTAGGACCAGCCAGTCCTGTTTGCTTTGCAAACAGCAAGGGCTCATGCAACTCTGGTGGTTCTGGGGAAATAATTTGTTATCAAGTCTCAGCTACACCAAGACTTTGCCATTTCAGAGCCTCTCCTTGGCAGAAATCAGATGCTGAAATGCCTGTGTCATTGTGTGCTCCATGGGAGAGTTATTGATCTAGAACAACCATGAAACTTCTCAAGCCATTTTTAGAGCAGTTTAAAAAATGAGTAAAGGAGGGTTCAAATAAAAGAGTTTTAAAGGGAATTGATATAATTTAGGTATGATGAAAACAGAGAAAGAATGCAAAAATGCTCAGAGTTTAAAAAATTTATTATTTGGATTTTTCTAGAGAAACAAATGGGATAATTGACCATTGGAGTTTGGGAGGAGTGCTAATTTATCTGGTGTGTGCATTAGGATCTTAGAAAGTTTAAGGGAACAGTTCTGACCTGCAGAATATTACCACCACCTTCCATTACTTTTCCCTAGAAAWGTTTTCATCTCCTGACAMAAATGGGAGTGGTGTGAGGATTCTYTTGAGGRAAATTAYRMGAATGAGAATATTGGGAAATTGGGAAAATTTGAGTCCCTGTCACAGCTTTGCTCCAGCTGAGGGATGCTACCAGTCTGGCCAGCAACACTTTCACTGGGGCTTTCAACTAGAAATTCCAATTGTTCTGGCACATCACACTCCTTCACAACACAAATAGTACAGCAGTCAACAGAAGATGATTTCAGTATCTACTTCATCAAAGTATCCTCTTACCTACTGCCAACATCTTAGGTATGCTTAAGTGGGTTTGATCA
>CADDXX010001506.1:16392-27263 GCA_902810485.1 Alauda arvensis
GTGCCTTTCTCCTGGCAGTGGTCAGAATTGTGTGGTTTCTGTTCTCACTAAATTAGGTTTTAAATACATAACAAAATTGTTTACAAGTCACCTATCCATCAATTCCTTTCTTGTAAGATTATCTGGAGAGAATTTTTCAAGGGCTTACAGAATCTAAATACCCTCTCTCTGAATCTTTAAAGAGATGAGTAATTTCTGTATGATGTGCTGTGATGATATTTAGAAACCTCCATCTATAGAAACACCCAGATGGGAAAGTTAGGTAGACCAGAGTGTATCTGGGGAAGCTTGGAAGATGGAATGTGGAGAGAGAGGGAAAGCAGGACACAGTGACTGGTCTGTGCAAGCTTCCACAAGTGCAAAGAGACATTTCCCCCTGCCTTTTTAAAAATRCCATTGTTCAATAACCTGTGAAGGAATTTCTAGGAATGATGGTGGGATGGCATGGAAAAAATAGWGAGAGATTCATAAACAGGCTTTTCTCATTCTCAGAATGCCTGTGGAACACAACTCTCCTCTCCATACTTGCAATGTTCTCAGGATTCTCACAGCCCTGAGAGCTCTTTCGTTTTCCAGAAAAAATGAAGAACTGTGCAACCCAAAGACAATAAGCAGTAAAGACACTCAGGAAGAGGAGACAGGAAAACTGGATTCTTTCTAGCATAAGGTATACTGAACATGTCCCAAATAAATTTCCTGACAGGGAAATTTACTGAACAAAAATTCATTACCACAAAATCAGACTTTCTTTTTTGAATCCATCAAAGCTCAAGCCTTTGAAACTGTGGAATAAATGCAGGTCAGCAGGGTTTTAGCTCCAGGTCTCACCTGGGAGTGGGAGCTCCCAGCAGTTTCCACACAGTGTGTCTGTCTCCTTTGGGCTGCCTGTGACTGCTCAGATTTTCGAACAGCTGAGGTTGTACTAAAAAGAGATGTGGGAAAACCCATGGCTTCAGTCTTCTCTCTCACACCCTCCTGTGCTTTGTGCCAAAGGACAGAGGTCCTTGTGTGAGCACAGGGATACATCTGCTGTGTCACCTGAGCAGGGGGCACACCTGCTGTGCCTTCTGCCAGCAGCCCTCTCTGTGACAAGTGCCAGCCTCAGTGCCACTGTCTGTCAGCACACACACCTGGGCTTTAGAGAGACATAGGTTTCAGAAGGAATTCCAGGAACTAGGGGAAGTTTGGAAAAGGCACCAGGATTATGATGTTTCCATGGAGTAGACTAAGGAAGGATATGTTTGGAGCAACAACCTCTTTTAGTCAGTCCCAGAAGCTCAAGCAGAGTGATGTGGCCTGGTCCCTCTGTACCTCAAAGCACAGAATGCACCAGTAGGTGCTGCAGCCTGAAGGAAAATATCTGTGGAGATGTTGTCATTTTGTCATTCCCCTCTGGTGTGAGAGGCAGGATCCCTGCATTGCTGTCAGCATTGCCAAGTTGTCCTCTGAGGAAATTCCTGCTGCAGCCTTAGGTCAATGCTCTGAGAGGGGCAGAAGCCACCTGTGGCCACTTAAGTAGGCAGGGATGGATGTGTTTGGGGGAGGATCAGCCACTCATCTGCTGTAACTCTCTGCTTAAAACTGAGTGATTTTTGGCCCTGTAACATCACAGTCCCTCAGATTTGAGGCAGCCCCAAACACTGTAGCATGACATTGACTTTGACCTTTCCAACAAGAGAAATGACTCCTTATGCCACCTGGCAAATCCAGCTCCTAGAGCAATCACACACGAGGAGTGGTCTGCTCAGGGGTGAGTTTGAAAAGAAAATGAGATTAAACTTTCCATCCAAGAAGAGTGCCAGTATATCAATATCCAAATCAAATAATATAAAGTTTCCTTTGTCTACCAGCCAGGAGTAAGAATGCATTATATCTCTAATAGGATTTTTGCAGTGTCTGTAGTATCATGAGGTTTAAATTAAAATAAATATGACTGCATGCTTTTGAAGAGCTAATCAGCCTGAAACATTCTAGGCTTACTGGTGCAGCACATGAAAATAAATCTGTATTTGTCTAGGCTGCATGGATTTATGCATAACTCGTGTGCAGACTGGGTGGTGGGAAGACAATAGCAGGATGAAATACTTGGGCTGCTCCTGGGTGGGCTTGATAAAAGCCAGTAATAGGAAAATTATTTGAATATACCCTAGATGACAGCACTCTGATTCTGCTAATTAAGTAGTTCAAGTCCTGTTGGTCTGATTGTCATTTAGTCAATTCTGCCCCTTATGATTTTTTTTCTTCTTTGAGATATTTCAGTGTCCATGCTATTCCAGTTCCAGCAGACTGGCACCACAAAATTAATTATTATAATGACAAAAATCCATTCACTTGTCTATCTTCCTTCAGTACATTTTATTTAGGTTTTTTTCTTTTGTTGTTTTGAAGTCCTTTCTGTTATTTTATTTTTATTCCCTCTAACCAAACTTTACCTCATCAAATATTTCATCCTCTGTCAGTCTTGACCCACTGACCTATGATAGCAAATTATGTATAAATCTCAGCAGAATAGACCTGTCCTGATTTGAAACTCTTGACAAAACAGCAGCCCCTGGACTTTTATCTTACCAGAGCTTGTGGTCCCAAAACAGTTCTGCAAAGGGGCAAATTCCAAGAAGTACCTTCTGAACAACTGTAGTTTCTAAAAAGCATTGCCTTCTGACTCTTTGATGATGATAACACATCTGTCTCTCTCTGAAGGACTAATTCTGGTACACCTTTTTTAAGCACCACTTCTCAGGAGAGTTCCAAAATACCATTTGCTGTATTTCAAAAGCTCAGATTCCTGCAGGACTGAGTGCTGGAAAGGGACAAAACCAGCTCTGAGTAAATTTTGCAACCTGTTGTTGCTCTGGGGCTACAAAAGTAGAATTAGCAGGGATTCTGATAACCAGCCAAGACAAACATTGAAATTTCCTAACTCTGGTGCCCAGTTGTTAATTTAAAAGTCACACAGTCATTGCTGGCTCCTCTAGAAGACATTCACTGTAGTACAAGTTGTTACCTCCAGTGTGGGTTTATATAGTTCAGCAAGGCACAGTTTTCCTCTTACTGAAAGGGCAATTGCTTAAAAAGCAGTAGACTTGAAACAAAAATTTTCCTCAGTATAAAGCATGCTCTGTTTTTTGGTTTTTTTTTTTTTTTAATGATGTCCTACATTCCATAGGCTCCATTGTAACCAAAACAAAATACATACACTGGAGGCACCTAAAAGTTAGAAAGGATAAATCCCCCATGAGTTTATGTGATGTTTATTTGTGATGCTGTGGTACATCAGCACACATGTGATGCTATTGGCTGAGTTTGATGTGGAGAAACTTAAGAGTTTTAATTCTTGAGTTCCTTTGATTTATCCAATTTTTTGGATCAAATTGGCATCTCTCCGATGTGCCAAGGACCTGAAGGATTACACAGGCATCTTGAAAACAAAGACTATATTTTTATGTTTCTGTATTTTAAGATGCCTCTGTACTTCCAATTTCTACATGCAAGATCTGCTATTGACTATTGTCCCCTCTCCCAAGTAGTAACTTCTGAAAGTACCAGAGATGACAAGGAAACTCCGTCTTTGAAAGATGCCCATTGCAGATAAAAGATGAAGTTTCACAGGTGAATTCCCTCAGTCCTCATGATGCTGTGTGCTCTGAGTTAAGCACTTCATGTTTATTAGAAATAAAGCTCATAGGGTAAGTGCTGTCACAGGACCAAGTATTCTCACTTTGAAATCCAGCCTGCCTGCAGTTTTACATTTGTTTTCTTTAAATATCATGTCTGTGAACCTGCAACCCATAATAACAGCCTGCTCTACTGCCATTAATTATTGACAATGCAAGTGTTTAATTATGAGTACTACCCAGGTAACCCTGGAGTGAAATCATAGGATAAAAAACAATCCCCTTGATGAAATCACACCAGGAATCTCTCTGTGTTTTGTGCAGGTGATTCCAGCCTTTGCTCAGCCTGCGTTCATGAAAACAATGTTTACAGCAGAATATTTCAGATTTTGTACAGAAATGAAGAGATCATTCTTAACGAGGCCATGAACTTCAGAGTGCACCTGCTTCTGGACGGTGAAAGGGTGAGTTCTTTTGGGATGCACAGAAAAAAACAGCAGGGCTGGGGTTCCTTTTGTGTAACTTTAGGTGTGCAGTGCACAGGTATCTCCATTTCAGAAGTTGTGAAGAATTCCCTGTGCTGCCAGAGGTCTCATGAAGGCAGCTGGTGGAGGGAAAGGCACAGTTTATCTGAAATTACACCAGCAGCTGCATTAGGAGGAGATTGACTGTCCTGTGCCCATCAATACCTGTGGTTTATTTGTTTGTGGATGCTGACACTGTAAAACCCTGTGTGAGGTCAGCTGGCCCCTCTGCATTGTGCCTGTTTGTGAGGAGCAGGCTACACCTTGGTTTTCCAGTGGAATAAGGTGTTGACATACACTGGTAAATCAGAATATCACAAACTCAAGTGTCTCAGCCGTAATTTGTCATTTGAGCCCTGGATCACTCACTTACTGCAGATGTGTAGATCAGCCCCACCTGAGAAAATTGGGAGTCTGATGCTTCTTTCTAGGACCAGCTACTACTGCCATCCATTATTATTACTCTCTTCTCCTCCCATCTCATGTGACTGAAATTTTCTACAGCTACCCAACCCCTTTCCATCCTTCAGAGGTCTCCTGGCCTTTGTCCTTGGTGCTCCTGACTGCAGGAGCCCATGGGAGAGCTGCTGGAGCTTTCCCTTCCTTTCAGTCCTTGTACAACCCTTTTGCTTTCTGTGGTACCTCAGCAACAACAAGTCCATCCTGAGACCCTTCTCCCCTTTTCCCATCCAACTCCTTCAGCCAACAGGAGCACTCACACAAGGTAAGAACACAATCTGAGACACCCAGCTTGCAGAGCTCCTTTGGTTTAATCTCACTGATGTGAAACCAGAGTTTTCCAGCAGCAATTCCTGTTCCCAGGAGCTGCAAGGGTGGAGCAATCTTCATTCACAGGGAGCACTGTTTTACTGAAGTTTTAAATAGCAAGGGGAGAGTGTCACAGTAGGATGGCATTCACTCATGTCCAGTGTGCCACCACTGTGCTCTGCCAGCCCAAGGATTTGCACACAGTGTATGGCATTGTATGTACATTGTATGGACATCAGTGGTGATGGGAGACACAACAGCAGCATCTTTACCAGCTTGCCATCAGAAAAAGGCACTGTGGTTTACACAGAGTCACACAAATCAGTGTGACTCATGTGCTGTGTGTTAATCTCAGGGCCAGACACACTCACCTGTCCTTTGTATAACTTTCTATTTGATCATGATGAGCTTTAAAATTTCTTTTTTTGTCCTATTTCAAAGCATATATATATATATATGTATATGTGTGTGTGTATGTGTGTGTGTGTGTGTATAGAGATATAAATTAAAACAGCTTGAGATTTAATTTAAGCTTAACATGCTTCCTTTTCTCTCCCACTTTCCTTTTGCTGTTTTGGTTTGGTTTGATTTCCTTTTATTTTTAATGATGGTATTGTCAATTTATTCCTCCCTAGAACTGTTGGTTTATGCTTATGTGAAAAATTACTAAATGCAAGTCTATCAATATTTGTTAGGAAAATGTCCCAGCATGCTTTGTCCAACATTAATTTTATCCTTCCTCTTGGAATACCTCTGACTAAATATCCCTCCCCTCAAATTGCAGCAGTTTCCACTGTGTTGAACTGGGATGATTTCTGATGATTTTTGCATTATTATTCAGGAATACCTCATGAAATAGAAAATAAAAAATAGCCCCCAAGATGCCTCAGAGCTAAAAGTCATTGTGACTCTTGATGTGCTGTGTGCCCTTGGCTTTCCATAGGAGATTCCTTGGGAAGAGGACAGCTGCCCTATTCTGTACTTGCACATTGGATTTGCACAGAGAAACTCAGATTTTCTATGAGGTGAAGTAACTTTGGGTGTTCATGGATGGAGATGAGGAGGATAAACAGATCTGTTCCAGCTGAGTTGCTGAAGGCACTCTAATGAATAAAATACAAAAAATAAAGACCTGTAAAATTTTTTGTGTATTGAGCAGATTAGCACAATTCACTTCTGTTTAATGCTCCTATGCTTTGATGTCTCGTCCTCCACAGCTTTTCAAATTTGATATAAATGTGTGAAAGACCAAAGCATGCCACTACTACATCCACAGCTATTCAGAGACAGTTTTGTATCTTTGTCACATAATCTCCTGTGTTGGATGAAATCCTTGCAATGTGGTGTTGGCAAGTCAGCCAGAGATTTTTAAAGTGTTTTAAATATCATCTGTGTTCATAACTCTTAATTTATTTAGCACACAACAGATGTGAATCCTTTTTTTTTGGTGTCTCTTGTGTGCCATGGTGATTTTTCTTGGTTGAGGGTGAAGGTTCTGTTCACTGGTTTTTTTTTCTGTGGATGGAAGCTGTGATAAATAGACAAAGGAGTTAGTCTGGGTAATGGAAGTATTGAGTTCATGCAGTCTATGCAGCTTCTGCTGTCAGAGCTGGAATTATCCAATATTATATTAAGGGAGCACTGTTCCTCCTGGTGCTCAGGTAGTTTTGCTGATGAGATGTTTTGCTGAGATAGACTCAGACAAAAAAAAATTCCGAACAAACAAAAGCAATGAAACAATAAAACCAATGTGAATGTCCAAATTAGATTATTTGCTGTTGGGTTTTTTTTTGTTTTTATCCTCCCCCTCCTCCTCTAGCACAACCCTAGATACCCTGAAATATGTAAATACTTTTTTTTTCTTTTTTTTGCCTGATATTGAATGGAAGGAAGCACTGAACTTGCCTTTCACCATATAAATGGTGGTTTGAAACTCTTTGGTTTATTTGATGTCTTTTTCTATATTGTCCCAGCATACAGCATTTTTTGAATTCAAAGGAAACAATATTGCAGGGCTGGGGCAGAATTTATTGCTACAAAGAGCTCTAATTTTTTTCATAAGCTTTTGCTTTCTTATTAGAGAAATTTTGCCTCTTTCATCAAGGAGTAGAACAGATCACTTGTCTGGCTTCTTCCTTGCTGGCCCCATTCAGGGAAAATTTAGTAGCAGGGACAGAACAGAGTGAGGCAAGCTGGAATATGACAATATATTACATTTTGTATTTTCCAGAGAAATTTAAGTGATCTGGGACATCCAGATCATTCAGTTGGACACTCTGGCTAAATGGTTAAATATTAGGGAGGGAAAAAGGAAAATGTTACCTCTGCAGTGAGAACTGTGAGTGGTTTTATGCGGGGGTTTGCATTATTCTGATCAGTCTGATTTCAACACTGTTTTGGGATTAAAAATATCTCATTTATGCAACTTACTGCATGACCACATGCAGAGAAGAGTATCTCTTGGTCTCTCAGGCATCTGCTCACTGCCCCAAGGTGTTTGGGGTGAGTGTCACCAGCTCCTGAGCTTGTTTTGAGCAGACTCAGATCTCAGTGGCTGTTGCAGGTGCTCAGCAGAGCTGGGCACAGACCCAAGATTTCATCCTCTTTATTTGGAGGAGGAGGAGGAGGTTTGCTTTGTCTGAAGCACTATACTGAATTCCTAGTTTAAATTCAGAATGTAGCTTCAGTAATAATTACTTTTTTTTGCCACTGCCAGCAACTGTGATTTTTAGTGACAGCAACTCATTAAAAAGGAAAAAAGTTGGGGTTTTTAAATTTTCTTTTCTTCCATGAAAGGCACACTTCCAGGTGTTTTGAGACAATCACAAAAGAGAAAACACAGAAAGGTGGGAATTTTTCCTTCACATCTCTATGCCTGTGGCCATGCTAGAAGAAATACCATATTACTTCAGAAGGGATTAAATTTAACATCTTTCAGAATTTTTTCAAAGCACAATCAACCCTTGACTCTCAATTTTCTTACTTCAACAGGAAAAGACTGTACACTGTTGATGCAGTTTCACCTCTGGAAAACCTGGCTAAACATGGCTGATGTTATTTATTTTATGAATCCTATCTGCCAGAACAGGGTAGATGCCTCTGATGTTGCCTTCAGTGCATTTTTATTGTAGTCTGTGCTCTGTTGTTAAGAAGATGATCAGCTTTGGAAAGCAGAGCTCATCTTGCCTGTTTTAAGCCGTCTAAAATGCAAATGTGTCCAGACCAAGATCTTTCTCTAAGCTCTATCTTTTGTCAGTGGCACAAACAGAAATGAATTGTCCTTCTCCTGGGTACCTCAGGGTGGAGCAGGTCACTCTCTGCCTCTGATTGTTGTTTGCCACCAACAGAAGACAGAACCCACACATCTCACCTCACCTTTTAGTGGCAAAAATTGGGTAAAAATAAGTTGTATTTATAATACCACATCCCCAATTTTCCACATTTATTTCTGTGCACCTCCTGCTGTATTCTGTCATGCTATAAAGGATGTTTACATTCCCAGAAAAATACTGTTTTTGTTATAAAATATGTACATTTTTAAATTAATATTTTCATTTAGGTTGTTAGAAATCAATCTTTTTAAATTCTATTAAACCTATTTTTCCTTGGGGAAGAATTGACATTTCAAAGGAGTGAATAAGAAAGTGCTGGACAGCTTAATCCTCTTCTAATTTATTTCCATTGATTACAGTTGTTTTCACTGTGCCAAGCTGGGATGTGTTATCCAATTTAGTTCTTTCCTGGGGAAGGTAATCAACTACTGGCTCTATCACTGTCTCCAAAAATCCAATCAAACTGTTATATTGACAATAAAAGAAAGGTAATTTTACTGGTGGGACCTGTTAGATGTGGTAGAATGGAGGCACCAGTGAGTCACACATGATTTCTTCAGAGGTTTTGGTGAGCAGAATCCTGCCACATGTAGACACACTCAATCTTGTAACAAGTTAAACTTCTGTTTTAGCTTTAAAAACAACCAAGGCCTTTGAGTTTTGGAAATAGAATGGTCAACATGAGAATGAATGACAAAGTGCCCATCTGCTAAGGGCCTGAAAGAGGGACTGTGGGGCAGGAGAGCCTTGGTTTGCTGAGACATAAACTCAAAGATCTGTGATGAGTGATCAGAAATTTCCAGCATTATTTGAGCTATTTCCGAATGTTTTAAGCTGTAAACTTTGAAATTTCTATTTGTTACAGGTAGGTAACCACATGGATTTGTGGCTGTTTCTCATGCAGGAAAACCTGGTCCTTGCTTTCTTTCAGCTGATAAGACAAACCAAACAAAGGCTCACTCAGTGAGGGAGAGCAGCCTCAGAAATGCTCCTCTGGCACCCAGAGTGCAAGAGCAAGGATCCAACAAATGCAGAGCTTGATGCTCTCTGGTTCCTTTTGTCTGGAGTGGTTTTTTTTTGACATGACATGGCACCTGGGGGCAGAGAACACCTCTGGCTGCTCTGGTTCCCTCTGACTCCTTCAACAATTACCTCGACTCACTGTCACATTTGCTTCCTTCTGCCTCTGTGCTGTCTTGCTGCTGTTGCTGTGTGGTTTTGCCTTTGCTCTTATCAGACAAACCCACCCACCTTTGCCAGTTTACAAAGGTAACCTTGTCCCTCTCTCTCTTCTTGCAGGTGGAAGATGCATTGAATGAGGCAGATTTTCAGCTCAAGCTGGACCTGCACTTTACTGACAGTGAACAACAGTAAGTGCTGGTTTAAAGCTCAATTGGTAATGTGGGGGTCTGTTCAATTGGAAAATTATTTTGATGAAATGAGTCCATTTTTAAAAAGGAGAGCTTTGAGAAGGCTTCCATTTGCCTTAGTGTTGAAGTTTTTGTGTTCCTTCTCCTGTGTTTGAAGTGTGCATCTCATATTCCTGCTTAACGGAAGAACATTTTTTTCTCCTTGAAGTGTAAGTTTCTCAAAGGTTTTAAGTGTTGCTCCATCTCTGCTGCTGTTCAAGGGAATATCATCATTGACCTCCAATCAGGGTCTGTGACTCAGGAATGCATTTAACTCAGGAGGCAATGAAGTATTTTCTGGCTGAAGACAGGAGTTATGAACATGCTAAGCACTTTTCTTCTATTAACAAAATAGCCTCTACATTTAAGGAGGAAGTAGTTTTCCTATTGAATTTGATTTCCTCAAACTGAATTTGATTCTGTAATCTCAGGTGAAGTGGGGGTAGCATCCCTCCCTGAGACACAGCAGGAAGTGTGATCCCAGATGTTACTGAGCCTCACTGAATCAGGGAAAAGGGTTCCAGTGACTTGAGTAGCATTTATGGGGAGTGAGAGGGATGCAGAGAAATCATCTGAGCTGTGTTTCATGCTGAGACTGTTCCCATGGGATTTTGTTCATACCCACAGAGCACACAAACAAATTCCAAGAACACCTTTCTGTTATCTCCAAGATACAAAAAGAGAAAACTTGTTCTCTCAGCAGGGGGGACTTGACTATCAGAGCTTATGGGTCTTGAAGAGAGAGAAAACAAACATGTAGTTACAGCCAAAAGTAAAAAGAACTGAAACATTTAAGTTATGGAATTGCACTCTAACCCATACAGCTAATTTCTGTTATCACCTGAATGACTGGTGTGATTTACTATAAATAAAAGTAGTGATTTTCAGAAAACTATATTCTGCAAATAACATTTAAACGTTTCTTGGAACTAAACATGCACCCCTCAACCATCTATTCCTGGGTTTTCTTAGCTCTGGGAAACAATTGGCTTCAGAAATGTCTTGATGTGCTTTAAAATAATTCCTCTTTAGAAGCTGCACTTGCATTGGGAGGATCTGTTTAGGCATGCTCCAGGTTTACAGCTCAATCTCCTGTCCTGTAGATGACTCAGGTGTCATGTGGTTGACTGCACACCAGGATGGTTATTCTGGAATAAACAAACTTTTAATTAAAGTCTTGACTTTTATTTACTGAAAAGAAAAAACAAAAGCAAAACCAAAACA
>CADDXX010001511.1:0-27762 GCA_902810485.1 Alauda arvensis
GCTGAGCAGCTCCTGGGTCCTGCTGTGGACACAGAGCTCCCAAGTGGGGCTGGCCAAGGCAGGGTTTGGGGCTGGCCAAGGCAGGGTTTGGGGCTGGCCAAGGCAGGGTTTGGGGCTGGCCAAGGCAGGGTTTGGGGCTGAGGGAGCTGCTCCAGGGTGGAGCAGGGTTTGAGGGCAGGAGATGAGCACTCAGGCCGTGCCTCTGACCTCCCTTTTGTCCCTTGCAGGATTCACACCCACTGGGATTTGAACATCTCCTTCAGAGAGACCTCGTGCAGGTACGGGGGCACCTCTGGGGGGTGGGCTGGGAATTCCTGCTTTGTTACTGGAACATGCTGGGGGATGCAAATGAACATTTATGTCAGTTCTGGGGGTTTTCCTTCCTCCCTTGGTTCCTCATCCTGCCCTTGCCACATTCCCTCTCTGTTGTTATTTTGGGGGAAGTTGGGGGGATAACCAGCCCCTTCTACATTGGGAGAGAGAATTGATGAGACTTGTAAAGAAAGGCCAATTTTGATGTTTACTCTGGTCCCAAGAAGGTGGAAATTGATAAATTGAAGCTCTCCAGTTGCAAACATGAATATTCCTGTGTGACCCCATGGCCAGTTGATATCCTGGGTGTGGTGCTTTATCTTCATGTGCTGCCAGCAGCCACAAACTCCTGCAGTCCCTTCAAATCCAGCTGCAGAAATGTGCAGGAACTGGGATTTGGAAAGGTCTCTTGCACTCTGGGTTGCCAGATCAGGATGCAGCCCTTGAGTTGTAGAAACTGCTCGGGTTTTAGAATGAGGACAATAAATCTGAACAGCTGGGAAACTCCTCAGGGAGGGGAAAACAGAGCAGGAGGAGGCAGCTGAGGGCAGGACAGGGCACAGTGAGGGGCTGGGGGTCTCCATCCACTGGGGAAATCAGGATCTGCTCCCTGGGATCTGCTGGCAAAGAGCAGCCCAGTCAGAAACTGGAGTTTTTGTTGGGTTTTGTGTGAAGGTTTTCAGTTAGAGGTGGAAAAAAGGGAAATAATACCCCTGGTGGAGCAGAGGACAATGCCCATGTCTTCAGCTGACCACTGGAGAGGGAATTCAACCTTGGCCATGGAAATGAAGGTGGGAAATCCTTGGACTCATCCTCCAGTAGGGACCAGTGAGGGCAGAGCAATTCTCTGGTGTTTAACTGAGCACAGGCTGTGGCTCTGAACCACAAACCCCCACCATTCCTACATTTTCCAGCCATAAGAGCACAAACCCCACCCAGAGTGAGCACAATGAGCCAGTGCAGCAGGCCCAGCACCCATAAAAACAGGTTTTTGAAAGGCAGCCCTCAGAATAAAACCCTGAGCTTTTGGGACTCTCAGATACAAAAGGATGGATTCCTTCCAGGCACAGCCTTTCATGCTAAATTTCAGCCCAGAGCAGAGTTTTATGGGTGAGTTATAAACTCCTGAAAGGCAGAGGTTTGGGATGGAAGTGCTGACAGAGCCTTAATTAATGGCCCTGTGAGCAATGATTCTGCACAATGGCAGCTGAGGGTGCCAGCACCTCTGGAAATCAGAATCCCCTTCTTAAGAGAAATAATTCTGAACTTGCAGTGCATGGAATAAAATAATGGCCTGATTTTTATGTCAAATACATTTCCTGGTCTTCCTCAACTTGACTGTTGCCTTCAGTTCAGCTCTGTCCTGGAAGAAACCTCAGTAATTCCCCCTGGGAAGGGAAGTTTTGCTTTTCCTGATGAGCCCAGCTGTCAAAAGCTGCCCATCCAGCCCATTTCGAGGGAAAAAGCTGATTATTCCATGTGGCAGAAGAAGGATTTGGGGTTTGTAAGGCAGAACAGAAGAAAGGTTTTCTCTATTTGATTGGCCCAGGTTGCAGAGCTCTGTAAAAGAGATCTCAGTGCCACCTTGGGCTGGCAGAAAGGTTCAGCTGAGCTGGGCTGGCAGTGCCTGCAGTGCTGGGGTGCAGGGGTGGGTGTGCTGCAGCTGCAGCTGCCTGGAAGGAGGGGATGGATCAGGGCAGGCAAGAGGAAAAAAGGAAATAAATCAGGCTGGGGGGAAGGAGGAGATGAAAAACACCTGGGGGAACGAGATGGGAGAAGCAAAGAGAATGGGAAATGCAGTGATTTAGCTCCTTCCTTTGGAAAGGAGAGCAGAGCAGGGCAGCATTGAAAAGCAGCTGCTGGTGCAGGTGTCAAGGCTGCTCCTGAGTCAGCAGAGCTGTGCTGTGACACAGGTGACATTACCAGTGCCACAGCCCTGCCCTGCCCTGCCTTTGGGGCTGCCTGCTTCCATTTCTTCTCCCCCAGTGAGCTTTTCCTGTCTAATCCCCCAGACCTGGAGCAGGCACTGAGAGGTCAGAGGGGGTTTCCAGCTGAGTGTGAGCCCTGGGCAGGTGCCAGGTGAGGGCACAGGCAGGGCAGGGGGCCCCAGAAGGGCCTGGTTCTTGACCCCATGGGAGACTTTAAAAGTGCCCAGTGAGGCACTTGCACTGCCTTGCACTGCTGGGAAAAGGACATTTATTCACCTTCAGGCTGAATTCAGATCATTCCTGCCCTGGGTTTGGGCAAGGGGCTGCTCAGGGAAATGCTCCAATCCCCATCCTGGGTTTTTAGGGCTCAGGCACAGCTGAGGTACCTGAGTGGCTTTTCCCTCCCCTGTAAGGATAAGGCCAAACAAGGAGAAAAATCTGGAGTGATGAAAAGTAGGACTTAATCTGAATTAATTATGTCATCATCATTTCATTAGCAGCACTTTGTGCTCTTGCATTCATTGCCAGGAAGATTTATCTGCAGGGATGGGGCAGGGAAAGGAGACCATTTATGGACTAGCAGGGATTCAGATGCTGAGGGGAATGGGGAGCTGAGAAACCAGTCTGAACTTCCATTTTAAAGCTAAAATCACATTTCAGATAAAGGTGGGAAGAGCTGTTAAATACCTACAACAAAAGGGGGAAAGCTGATTTGTGAAGAGCAGTTCTGGCCATGTTTATCCCCAGTGTGCTGTCAGCTCTGCTGCCTCTGTCCTGGGAGGGGGGAATGGACTTTTTGTAGGGAATCCTAAAGGATTTGGGATAAACTGAGCATCTGGAGGCCTCTGTGGTGCTGCTGAGACACAGCCAGGCTTGGGTGCAGCCTTGGGAAGAATTCCTGGTACCTTTTAGTGCCCATAATCCTCAAAGAAAAGCCCCATCTGCACAGAGACAGAGCCAGGTTTGGATCCACAGCTCAGGGCTGTGCTGCTGGAGATGGGGGTGTTCTCCATCCTCACCCCCCCTGGGACTGGGATGGTCTGGAGTGTCCTGGACAATTCATTTCAATTTAAATTCAATTTTGGCCTCTGGGTGATGTGAGGGACTCCTCCCTTCCCTCAGCTCAGGGTCTCCCCTCCTGCCCCAGCACCAATTAAAGCTGCTCAAACGAGGATTTTAATATTTCATCAGCTCAGGCTTGATGAGTGGAGAAAATGAGGGGAATTTGGGATGTTTAAAGAGCCCTCAGCTGTGCCAGCCACACATTCCTGTCCCTCACTGAGCAGAACATCTGTTGGTGTGTCCCTGACAATCCCAAACTCAGGGATCTCCCCTCCCCAGCTCTCAGGGTGGTGTAATTCCATCTTGTTTTTATTTATGAGCTTGCAGAGAGCTGAATGACAAAGCAGGCTTACAGTAAAAACATCTTCATACTTATTTCCACCTTATTTTGGAGTTGCCAGCCCTACTGATCATTTTTATGAACTGTCATGAGCATTAATGAAATTTTATGGGCATTTTGCTGGGGACACTGCAGGATGATGAATTTGTTTTTTCAGGCTCAGTCTGCAGGGAGATTTAGGGCAGAGCTGCCCACGGGCAGGTTTGGGATGTTCAGGCTCTTCCACTTGGGAAAACTTGTTCATCCCTCCCTCCTCTTCTCCCTTCCCTCATTTCCCCTCTCCCTCCCTTGGCCTGTGCCAGGAGCTGCAGGTGCTGAATTCTGGGARTTCTGGGAATTCTGTCCAGTTCATGGCTGGGGAGGGCAGACAGGGACACAGGGGGTTTGTTAACAGTGGTGAAGTTTGAAAAGTTACCCAAAAGGCTGAGCAATAGAAATAGAATATAAAGAAATAATAATAATAATAACAACAATAATAATAACAATAATAATAATAATTATTATTATTATTCGAGCAACAATACCTATAATAATATATGCTATAATATAGAATAATATACAAATGTATAGAATACACACTATATAATATACAAATGCACAATACACATAATAATATACTATATAATATCTAATTAAAATATCTATTTGTATATATAATACAAATATATTTAAAATCTATTATTAATATTAAAATATAAATCTAAACTACAAAGATATAATTTGTAAATGCAGAATGCATATGATATATAATAATGTGCAATGTAATAGGAAAATACAAACATCAAATAGAAAAATGAAAAATATATTTATGCACTGAAAATATACAGATATAATAATAATAATAATAATAATAACAAGAAGAATGACAGGTGGCCAAGTGGTGGCTTCCCCTGAGCTTTGCCTGCTGGGTTCTGCCCAGGGCACACAGTCCCCATGGGGCACATCTCAGTCCTGTGGCAGGGGGGTTCCAGGAGCTCGGGGCAGTGCCAGGGCAGTCCCAGAGCAGTCCCAGAGCAGTGCCAGGCTGTGCCAGGGCAGTTCCAGGCTGTGCCAGGGCAGTGCCAGGCTGTGCCAGGGCAGTTCCAGGCTGTGCCAGGGCAGTTCCAGCTCTGGCCCGGGCTCAGGCCGCTCCGTGCAGCCCCTCCTGCTGCCCCTGCTGTCCCTGAGCTGCAGATCCGTGACCCCAATCCTGCCCTGGGCAAGGTGAGAGCAGGAGGGGCTGAGCCGAGGCTTTCCCTGAGCCCCAGCCCTGCCCCTGCTGACTCAGTGACCCTGGTGTTACTGGGGACAGGGCAGGGACCCTGACCTTGCCTGGCTGCGGGGCAGGGCAGGGCACAGCCAGGGTAATGCGGGGGTTCTGCCACTGAATTCCCTGTCCCGGGCTCTGGGGCTGCCTCATCCCTCACTCCTGGGTGCCCTGGAGGGCTGGGGGCACTCACAGATTGGGAAATGTTTATTTTTAAAAATCCAGTTAGGAAGCTTTGTGTCATAGCAAGGAAGAAGCTGTGGGGGTCCATCAGTTCTTGGGAATAAAGAGGATTTTATTCCCAGAGCCTGGATTTGGTGTGGCCAGGGCTGGGATGAGGAGGGGCTGTTCCTGCTGAGCACAGACCCCCTCACACGGCTTCCCCCACCCTGAGCTGCCTCCGTTCCGTGGGAGCACCAGGGGCTGATTTTGTGACAGGTTCTGTGCAGGAGGTCAGAGCAGGGAGACAGAGCAGTCCCCTCTGGGGCTGGAAAATCAATGAGGCTGTGATTAAATGGCCCACGGAGGCTGGGCACTGCAGGCTGAGGGAAAAGCAATGATACTGGTGCTGCTTGATGTGGGGCTGCAGCAGGAATTGCTCTTGCAGCTCTTCCAGGTCCTTGTACAACGCCCAGATTCACCAAATATTCACCAAATAGAGGTGGTGTTTTGGGTTTTGGGTTTTGTTTTTGTTTTTGTTTTTTTCAGGGGCTGGACTGGAGTGCTGATGTTTCTTTAGAATTTTTTCAGTTTTTAAAAGGATGCTAACTGGGAGATGGGGTGCCTGTGCTGCCCAGCCCTGCCATCCCACAGCTGTGCTCTTACATAAGGCTGTTTCTCAGCCTTTATGGACCAATCTGGGCTCTCCTTTAATGGCTTCCATAAAAAGCTCATTATTGCCTGCCTGATTTACATCCCTCCATCCCTCCCGACCCTGGGCGTGTGCTCCGCTTCGGGCAGCCCCGAGCCTCAGGCTCCTCTTGCTAAATCCTGGCTCCCTCGGGCTGGAAAAGCCCTCCAAGGTCACCAAATCTGCCCTAAGCCAGCCCTGCCAAGGGCAGCGCTGCCCCAGGGGCCACATCCCTGAGTCCCTGCGGGGCTGGGCACCTCAGCCCTGCCCTGGGCACCTCAGCCCTGCCCTGGGCTCCTCCATCCCTGCCCTGGGCACCTCAGCCCTGCCCTGGGCTTCTCCATCCCTGCCCTGGGCTTCTCCATCCCTGCCCTGGGCTTCTCCATCCCTGCCCTGGGCTCCTCCATCCCTGCCCTGGGCTCCTCCATCCCTGCCCTGGGCTCCTCCATCCCTGCCCTGGGCACCTCAGCCCTGCCCTGGGCACTTCTCTCCTGCCCTGGGCTCCTCCATCCCTGCCCTGGGCTCCTCCATCCCTGCCCTGGGCACCTCAGCCCTGCCCTGGGCTCCTCCATCCCTGCCCTGGGCACCTCAGCCCTGCCCTGGGCTCCTCCATCCCTGCCCTGGGCTCTCCATCCCTGCCCTGGGCTCTCCATCCCTGCCCTGGGCTCCTCCATCCCTGCCCTGGGCACTTCTCTCCTGTCCTGGGCTCCTCCATCCCTGCCCTGTGCACTCCATCCCTGCCCTGGGCTTCACTCCCGTGTTTTGGCTGGGCAATGTTTGCTGCTGTCCAACCCAGCCCTCCCCTGGTGCAGCCCGGGGCTGTTCCTGCAGCAGCCTCTGCTGGGACTCTGCTCCTGACAGCTGAAACTTGGGCTCTTTGTGCTGCTGGGACCAACAGAGAGGGAAAATCCCTTGAGTTCCTGCAGCTTCTGGTGCTGTTCTCATCTCCTTGGAGCCTCTCTGCCCCTCCCGGTGCCTCAGGGAGGGGAATCAGCGGAGTGAGGGATCTGAGGCTCCCTGAGCCAGCCCTGGCTGCAGCTGCCCCTGGCCTGGCCTGATCCCTGCCCCGGTGTGTGCTCCCCTGCAGCCCTGCCATTCCTCCTGCTGCGTATTGGATTTCTGCTTTCTTTATTGGAGGGAGGGGCAGGGGGTCGGGGCAGTTTTATGGCTGCTGTATTGATCAGTAAAATTTAATATAATCCCTGCACTTACTGGGGGATCGTTAAGGGGATGGAGAGCCGGAGAAATGTATTTTAAAAGAAATATTTTCCATTTTATTTCCTCCCTCTTTTACTTTCTGAGTCTCCCTTCTCTTCCAGTCTCCTCCTTTGCATCCCTTCAGAGATTTTTTTGACTGTGATTTCCCAGCTTTCCTTTGATTTGGTGAAGTATTAGGAAAAGTTACCCAGTGTGGTGTGGTGCTGACCTATTCCCCACTCCCTCAGCTCAGGATAGAATATAACATATTATGTATTATATATAATATATATTATATATATAATCCCAGGGAGGTCTGGAGCACAAAACCCACAGCTCGAGCTCCAGATTTCCACCAGTGTCCTCCCAGCAGAGCCTCTGTGGGTGCTGCAGTGAGGGGGGAACCCCTGCCCCACACAGGGATTGCACTTTTGGGAGCCCTGGGAGCTCGGAGCAGGGTGGGGAATCTGTGCCAGGCTCCTTCAGCCTCTCCCCACTGAGCTGAGCTGGAACAGAGGCTGGGCAGAGCCACAGAATAAAGGAGAGATTTATTGAAAGGCCAAAATGGGCACAAAAGGGACCCAAAATGGCCACAAAAGGGACAACCCATCACAAGGTCTCACACTTTGATAGGTTTTGTTCCATTTACACATTGGGGTTTCATTGTACAATTCCAGCCCCAGCTGATGCAGTCCCATCCTTGTTTTCTCCCTTCAGCCCCCCCCGTTTGTGTTTTTGTGGCTGAGAACTTGTGCCATTGTCCTTGGAGTGCAGCAGGGACAGGATTTGTTGTGTGTCCCTGCTCTGTGAGGAGCTGAGTGACCCCGGCTGGGAGCTCAGAGCTGCACCTGGGGCAGCAGAGCCCAAAACACAGCAAAGGTGAAACGTGAGCATCACCCTGAGGAGCACGGGGCGTTCCCAGCCCGGTCCCTGCTCCATCCCGGCATTCAGGGAGCTGCAGGCAGCACTGACAGTGATCTCAGTTCTGGGCAGTTTGTGTGGGTGCCGTGTGTGCTGCCCCTCCCTGCAGTGTGAGAGCAGCGGGGCCCGGGGCGCCGGGCTGCCTGTGCTGCCTGCAGAGCCTGACACTGATTAATGCTCGGGTTAATTGTCTGCAGCCATTAGTGTGCTCATCCCTCCGCTCTCACAGCGCCGGCCGCTGCTGGTGGCTGGGACTGAAACACAGGAGGCTGGGCTGGCACCGGGACCTGGGGACACACCTGGGGACACACCTGGGGACAGCTCCCTGGGGCTGGGGACGTTTGTCCCATCCCCTCCTGAACTTGTGCAGCCCGGTGTGCTGGCTCGGGAGGGACTGGGATATGGAGGAGAGGGACTGGATCCTGTCTGATTCCTTGTGTAAGATGAGTGCAGTTCAGAGCCTGGACTGTGCCTGTGGTCCCTGAGCTTGCATTTGCTGATGCACCTTTGCACACCATGATAATTTTAATTTGAAACCCATAGAAAATCTGTAAGCAGCAGATTTTGGGGGAAGGAGAGCACCACTGCTGGTGTGGGGACGGAGATCTCCTGGGTTCTGTTTTCCCACTGGATACATCCTGGTGTTCTGCACTCTCTGAGTTTTGGGAAGCCTCTCCAGAGAGAGGGAGTTGCGTTTTCCTGGTGGATAAAACAATCCCTCCCCTTGGCTGGAGGTGTTTACACAGCAGCGCTGCTCTGGGCTCGATTGGGATGCGAGGCACCGAGCAAATGCAAAGATGTAATTATCCCATTTTTCTCTTCCCACTCCCGCTCTCCTGGCTCCTCCGCCCTTTCCGGGGCTGCTGCTGATGGCAGCGTTTATCTGCATTTGTCCTCTGTCCCTGACAGCCACTTATTGATTGGCATGATTAAAAAGAACTGATAATCACTTCACATTAATCCCATAAATGACTTAAGACACCAAAATATTTGCATAATGCATCTTAAAGGTGGCAGCTAAAAGAGGATAAGACCCAAAACTGCTTGGCACAGGAGAAATGGGCTTCCCACTCACCTGTGGGCTTGCTTAAGTCATGAGCCTCGTGCTTGCATAAGGAGCGCTCTGCACTGCTCCGGGGGGGAGATGCTCGGGGGATTTGGGATCCGAGCATCCCTTCTCCTGCTGATCCCCCTGAGGGACGGCAGGGGGGTCCTGGGGGGCACGGGGGTGTTTGTGTCTGCAGCCTCCCGTGGCAATCTGCGGCCAGACTGAAAGTACCTAAAGACTTTCTGTCCTAAACGGATCTGATTAGCAGCAGCAGCTAGACACGGATTAGCCCCTGCGCAGCCCCGGGCCAGGGGCAGCAGCGCCCGCCGCCATCGGGGGGATATTTAAGGCAGATCAGTGCCGGGTAATTCTGCAGATAATGCACCCTCCGGGCTGCCCTGCCGGGCCCAGGTGAGGACACCCCCGGGTGGGAGCTGTGCTGGCACGGGAGGGAGCTGTGGCTGGGCAGGGGAGGGAGAGATTCCCCTTTTGTGTCCTTTATTGCGAGCATCTCTGGCTCTCCTGGTTCCCTTCAGAGACAGGGCAGGAGGAAAAGCAGCCCCGTGCAGGTCGGGGTGAGCCCCAGGTGCGGGGAGCATCGGGAGCTCAGCACCTCCTGCAAACAAACAAAGGGGAGATGCTCCTGCCGTGGGTTCCACCTTCTTCCTCCTCACTCTTGGTAGGTCGTTCCTTCAGGAATATTTTGCAACTGGAGAGTGGTTTGCCAGCAAAAGCATTCGCCACTGAGCTGCAGTATCTGCCACAGTGAATTGTGGTTTTCCTCTCCATAGAAGGGAAAAAAAATAGGAAAAAGAAAAAAAGGGACTAAAGCAGGCTGGTTAGCAGCAATGTGATGCAAGGAGAACAGGCAAAATAATGCAGAATCGCTCCAGCACGGTCTCTTTTCCCAGAAGGAAGAGCATTGTTTCAGGATCTGTTGGAGGGGAGAGTTGAAAATGGGTTTTGTAAATAAATCTGTCCCCTCAGCTCTGGGTAACGTTGCTGTCTGGGTTCGTGGTAGGTTTCTCTCTAAGGAGAAAAACCATTATTCAGTCAAATCAAGCAGCCTTTTGTCCCAACAGTGATGGAATGGAAAAACTTCTGTTTTTAAGAACAGAAGGGTGGCAGCTGATAGAAAACTATCAGTTATTTCAGTTCAAGTTTCCTATTAATTCTGGAGCAGATCTGCCAATTCCTCCACTTGCAGTTTTTCCATCCTAGATGTGAGTGCTGGCCCACGCAAGTTTTATCTGGCAGGGCTGGGATCAGGAGCTCTGGCAGCTGCAGGGTCCTTGATGGGAAATGAGAGGGGAGCTCGGGAAGGGTTTGAAATCCCCCAAACCGAGGGGAGCTTACAGGGGGAGGGAGGGAGGGGGAGCCTCTCCTGCCATCCAGCCCTGCTGGAGCTCACCAGAGCCTCTCCCTGCTCACACGGGGGATAAATCACTCCTGGGGGTGCAGGTGGGATTTCCCTAACGTGGCTCTGTGTGCTCTGCCCCAGCCGTGACAGCGACCTGTCGTCCATCATCTCGAGCCTGCAGCAGAGCCGCCAGCTCGGCATGCCCGAGAGCCAGAGCCGCTGCGACTTCAAGAGGAGCAGCCTGGACGTGGGGCTGGCAGCAGGTGAGGGCTGGGGCACCTCCTGCTGCCCCGGGCTGTGCTGTCCCTGCTCTCCCTTCCCTCCTCTCCCCATCCCTTCCTTCTCCCGTTGGTTTTTCTCTGTGCTGCTGTGCAATCTGTGAGTGTTGTGGCTGCAGGTGGATGTGGAAGGGGTTTCGTGGTGCTGGGGCAGCCCCGTGGAGGTGCCAGCCCTGTGTTGTTCTCAAACCCAGCAGTCTGTGCTCGAGGAGCTTGTGCCAGCACGGGGGTGAGGTGTCCCCAGGGCTGGTGCCAAGTGAAGCAGAAAGGCCTTGCAGAGAGCAGGATTTCATTTGTAATTTCATTAATCAGAGATTCCCCACGCTGCTGCTGGGCTGCCAGCTCCTCTGGGAGCAGGGATGTTTGGGTTTCTGCTGCTGCCTGGCAGTTTTTGGGTTGTTCCTCTGGTTTTACCCCACCCAGAGTGGAACCAGAAATGCTCCTGTGGGATCCTGGGACTCCCTGGGTGTCAGGGGAAGGATGGCAAATGTGCACAAGTCAACAAGGGAGAGTCTGGGATAAATAAGCCAAGATCTGATGGCAGGATCCTTCAATTAGAAATGAAAGTTGAGGACAAACTGGGRTTTCTGTCAGATTTTACACTGAGTGATCCCTGCCCTTCCAAATCAGAGCTGGATCTCTGTGTGTGCCAACAGACCTTGCTGAAAATCTGTCTGGGTGTGGATTTGTTTGTGTGCTTTGTCAGTCATTGTGCTGAGTGTGTGAGTGAGCCCCAGATCCAGAGGGGAACCACCCCTGACACCCACTGGGAATGTCTTTGGAGGGTGAAAACTTAAACAACTTCTGCAGTCCCAGAGGTGCCCAGGAGGGGTTTGTGGTGTGTCTGTGAATCAGCCAGGGCAGCTCCAGACTTCACCTTCACAGCTGAATCCCCAATCTCATCATTACCAATATTCCAGAGCCCAAAAGCCAAACTGGCCATAAATCCATTTTTSCCTRTGACCCTGCTGGAGTCTGTGCAGCTCAGCTGACCCTGGATGTCAGAATGGGTTTCAGTGGTGTTTGCTTTTTGCAGAGAAACTGCTGGGCTTGATCAGCATTGCTGGAATTCTTTGAGACCTGTGGCATTCCAGAAATGCAAAGGGTTCTTCTCATTCCCATCAGGAGAAAAGATGAGATGTAAAAACTCTGATTCCTGTTTMYTAATTGAGGTGCTCTGGGTTGTTTMTTAAATTAAGAAACTGCAAGGAATGGCCTCAAGTTGTGCCAGGGTTCAGTATTAGGAAGAATTTCTTGAGGGAAAGCTTTGGAAGAGGCTGCCCAGGGCAGGGGTGGAGTCAGCACCCCTGCAGGTGTGCAGTCACCTGTGGATGTGGCACTGTGGGGGTGGGTTAGTGCTGGGCTGGGTGGTCCTGGAGGTCTTTTCCAACCTTAATGATCCCATGAAATATTCCATGAGTGAACTCACTCATGGCTCACACACACAGGAGGCCCCCAAGGCCGTGACAGAGCTCTCAAGGACAGCTTTGGGGTGTGGAGCAGGAGCAGATGGGGACAGGAGGTGTCTGAAGGGACAGGGTTTGGTCATCTCTGGGGCTTTGGGCTGAGCACTGCTGGGGCTGGTGTGCTGCAGGGGAGCTGGGTGTCAGGAATTGGTGATCAGGAATTGGTGATCAGGAATTTGTGCACACAGGGTTTCCAGAGGTGCTGTGGGTCAGCCTGAAGGACTGTGGCTGTTGTTGAAACCATTTTGTTCCAACAAGGAGGGGAGCAGAACCTTGGCCCCAGCTGCCTGCCCTGCCTGCCCTGCAGAGCAGCTCTGTGTGCTGGGTTAGGAGCATCTCCCCCTCCCAAAGGCACCTGGAGATGAGCAGTGCTGAATAAATGATGCTGGTGCCATTAGGTTCAGAAATCCTGCATCACTCCTGCCTGGAGCTGCTCTGSAATGTTCTGCTGCTGTTCCTGCCTGGGTTTGGTCCCAGGGAGGGCAGGAGGAGCTCTCTGCAGGCTCAGAGTGAACTCAGCAGTGCCTGCTCCTCCCTGGCTGTGCCTGAGCTCAGCAGAGGCTGGGGAACAAGGACAGCACAAATGGCAGGGATTTGCTCACTGCCAGCCCGTGGGGGCAGCAAAAAGGCTGCAGCTGGCAGGGTTGGCTGGTTTGTGATTAATTCTGGGAGGGAATTCCTTCACTTGTTGTAACAACCAGGATTAGAGGCAGTGCTGTAATTTCAAACAGCATGGGCTGGGAAATCAGCAATATTACTGGGCCTTGAATGGACTTAGAAATGCAGAAAAGAGCTGAAAGTAATGAAAAATGATTAATTGTGTGAGGTTCTGGGGCTTTTCTGACTTCAGGAAAGTAGGAAAGGCTCAGAGCAGAGCTGCCTGCTGCTGGGGGCTCCCTGTGCAGGGGAGGGGGGTGAGGCAGCCCCTGGCATTCCCTCCAAACCAGGGCTGCTCCCTCCTGGGCTGAGCCTGCAGGTGATTCCCTGCTGTCCCCTCCTCCCTGGGGAGTGCTCACTGCTCTCCTCGGTGCTCCTTAACCTGAGCTGGGGCTGGAAGGGCAGGAAGAGAGGAAAAGAGCTTGTGCTGGGGTCTGTGCTTCCTTGGGAACAGCCTCAGGGTCTCCCAGAGTGCCTCCCCCATGTCTGTGTGCTTTAGGGCCTGGAGCAGCGTTTGGCATCAGGGTCCTGGTCCCGAGGCTTTAATTCATTCCTCTCCTGCAATAAAAAAAAAAATCCTGTTAATTTCTCCTCTTTCTCTCCTCAAACACCCTCTGTTCTGCAGTGCCACATTTCATGGGTTTCCAGTTGCAGTAGGACTATTTGCATGGATAGAAGTGGAGGATTCAGGCTCCCTCATGCTAGAGGAAGGTGGGTAGCTCTTCCCTCTCTTCCTTCTGCCCCTGGTGCCTGCAGGGAGTTGGTTTGGTGGCTGGAGAGGGTCTGAGAGGGCACAGAGCCTCAAACAAGAACAAATCCACTGCTGCTGTGCATAAAACCTCTGGGGCTGAGGCTGCCCTGGCTGTGTGTGGGGAGCAGCAGCAGAGCAGCTTTGCTGTGGGGCACAGCTCCCAGAGAGGCTTTTCCAGGGGGTTCTGCTCAATGAGTGACAAACCCTGAGAGCCTTGGCCCCATGGGCTCAGGGGTGTCTGGGGCAGTGCAGTGATTCCTGTGGGAATCCCAGCTGGATGGCTGGGGACAGTGTGATTCACTGGCAGTGGGGACAGTGTGACACCTGTGTCCCACTGCAGGAGCCTGCTCCCTCAGAGGCTGATTGTTCCTGGTGTTTGTGCAGAGTTCACCCCCGTGGCTCAAAAGCAGAGCTGAGATTCCTCTCTGGGAGATGATTTGTTCTGTGTTCACCCTCTTGTCTCATCTTCCCACGTGGTGCCCTGTTAAACAAGCAAGGGAGAAGGAGGAATTTCTGGACTGTGGAGAGATTCAGGTGTCAGAGTTTGGGGGTTTTTATTCCCAGTGCTTGGAACTCCCAGTGTGGCTCCACAGCGAGTTCCCTCCCTGCATTCTGTGTCTTTGCACTGGCACCCAGAGGTTCCATGTGCCAAGGAGGAGTTAATGCTGGGATGAAGAGGAGCTGGGGTCAGGGATGTTGCTGGAAATGGTTGGAGGCAGGATCCCAGCCCTCAGCTGCTCTGGGCTGGGCTGCAGACGTGTTTTCATTTAACTAAGCCAAACAACAGGGGAAAAAAGCAGCAGCCTTTATTGGACTGCTGCCTTAAATTGAGCAGAAAATCAGCACCAAATGGGCATCCAGGAGCTGTGGGAGCCCAGGCCCTGTTGTTGACAATTGTTTACCTTGGCAACGTGAGGGTCGAGGCTCTGTCATTGCTCTGTGTGCTCTGGGCTTGGAGCTGAGCACTGTCCCCTCTCTGTGCTCTGTGCAGGTTCCTTTTTACATCTCCTGAAGCCTTGCAGGAGTGGGAGGTAACCAGCAGCCTTCTGGAATACCAGCAGAGGTCTTGGGAAGTGAGGAGAAGGTGGGAAAAGCCAAGGTGGGAGTGTTTGCTTGGGCTGTGCCAGCACAGCTCCGTGCAGGGCATTTTGCGGGGTGAGGGTTGGGTTTTACTCCTGGCTTTGCCGAGAGGAGAAGGAGCTGAGGCAGTTCAGGGCCCTGTTCCTGGAGTTCAGTTAAGGATGGAAAAGACCTCTGAGATCATCGAGGCCAAGCTGGGCAGGGTGTGGAGCTGCTGCTGCAGGAGGGCTGGGGTAGGATGGCTCTGCAAAGCCCTCTGGGGAAGTTGTGGGCTTTCAGGGGGTGTCTCGCTGTCTCTGAGGGACCTGTGCCCAGTGGGGATGAGGAATCTGTCCCTCCCTGGGGCTGGATCCCCCAAACCCCCGCAGCAGCTTTGAGSCTCCAGCAGACCCCGAGTGCTGCTCCCTTTCCCTGCAGCTCTGGCAGGAGCAGGATGATCCTGCTGCCAGAAATAACCTCTCCCCGCCCCTGCCTCCACCCCCTTTGCCAGGTGCCTTTCCAGGCAGCTGGGGAAGAGCTGGCAGCAGATCCCTGCTGTTCTGTGGCACCTGCCTCGTCACTTCATTCATTTTTCAGCTCTGCACAATCTTTTTGTTCCCAGTTCTGTTTTTTTCCCTTTGCTTCTTTCCCCTTCCCTGCTCTCTCCCTGGCGTTTCTTTCTTCTCAAACCCCCTTTCCCCCCACTTCCTTTTCCATTCTTAATCCCCATCTCACACACACACATCCTCCTTCCTCTCCCTTCCTCTCCAGTTCCCTGTCTGCTCCCTGCCCTTCCCTGCCCAGCTCCCTCCCTCTCCCAGCTCCTGGGGAAGAAGACAATTTGAAGGTTTTCCGCTCTGCTCTCAGCTGAGAGGCTCCTTCCCTCAAGCCAATCAATGGGAGCCTTTCAGCCCCACTGGGGCTTGGCAAACATGAGATCAATAAGTTATTAGCACCATTCTGTCAGCTGTAATGTGGAGATTGATCGGGGCCGGGGCTCCTGCTTGCTGCCTGGCACTTCCCCAGCCTGATAAAGATGACAGATTAAGGGAATAAGAAAAAGGAATTAAGGAGTCTGGCTGTCAAAGCTGTCACGGGCTGGAGGAGCAGTGTTTTTTTCAGGGGCTGAATGAGTGCAATTGGACATTTAAATGGTGCTAAGGGGGTACAGCACCACCAGCAGCTGTGCTGGAAATGGCTCTCCTCGGCCTTCCCTGTGCTGGGGAAAGCTTTGGCAGGAGCTGCAGCAGCTCCTGGGGCCACCCCCGAGGCTGCAGGGGGACAGGGGCACCTCCCTGGGTGGCAGGTGACATTCCCCAGGGCTCAGGGGGATCTCTGTGCCAGGGCAGTGCTGCCAGCTCTCACAGCTTTGGAGCACACATGGAGAAACTGGGGCCAGACAAAGCTTTGCCCAAGAGGTTTGTGGTCASAGAATCCCAGACTGATGGGAAGGGAGCTGAAATCCCAGGCAGAGCCACCCCTGCCATGGCAGGGACCCTGCCACTGTCCCAGGGTGCTCCAGGTCCTGYCCAGCCTGGCCTGGGACACTGCCAGGATGGACARTTCATAACCTGTGCTTAGGACTCTGATCAAACTTCCCCCTCCTCTTGCATTTCCCACTGGAACCTGCTCCTTTCCAGGCAGGAAAAGGAGCCTCCACAAGGCCTGGACGTGCAGCCCACTCTCCCAGCTGCGTTCTTTAAATCTTTTCTGAAAGAAAGTTGAGATTCACAAGTTTGTGATTGCTAAAAAGCCTCTCTGCAGCATATAAAATTAATTCAGCTCTCTCATCAGTGCAGTATATCCTTTCCATGAGCGTTTTTCAGACTATGAATATTTACCACCTTTCTGTGCCTTTGGTGCATGCTGTAAAAATGAGTTTTGTGAGAACCTGGGAGCCAGGGGGATGTTGGGGCACCTTCCCTGAGGCACAGCCTGGTTCAGACAGGCAGCAGGACGGCTCCAGCATCACCTCTGCTTTACTCTGGGCATCTGCAGCACTGGGCATTGCCTTCAGGTGCTGGGAGATGGAGTGTGAGGAGTGGGGACGAGCAGGAGCTGTGCATGGTGGGAGGGGAGGCAGAGGCTCCTGTGCAGCTGGGGAAGGGGCTCCAGGCTGCTTCCCCTGCCCAGGAGAGGCTGGTGGGTGTCTCACCCCCTCCTTCCTGTGGGCTGTGGCAGCTGGGGAGGGGTTGGGGACCCGGAGCCTTTGGGGGCTGCTGTGGGAGGCCCTGAGGTCAGAGATGGGCACTGGCTCTGCTTGGAGCCCTCCTGTGCTGCTGGGAGCAGTGACTGCACAGCCAGGCTGAGCCAGAGCCCTCCAGAAGGGAGCAAGGAGAAAAACCCTTGGATTATTCAGCAGAGCATCCCCTATTCTCTGTAAAGAGCCCATTCCTGTGTCCCAGCACCATTCACTGACCTGCCAGGAGGAGATTGCTGCCTTTATTTTGGCATTCCCTGTGCAGAGATTCCCTGTCCCCTCCTTCCTTGCTGGGGCTCTCCCTGCCCCGGGGGCTGCCTTGCTCTGGAATTGTTCCAGGATCCCCAATCCCAGAGCTGGCTGCTTCCCTGCCCCCAGCAGTGGGATTGTGGCCCGTTGTTCCCATGACCTTGTGCCTCCCCTGCCTTTGTTCCCTGGATTCCTGCTGGTGCCGAGGGAGGCACGGCCGGCTCCCCTGTCCCAGCTTTTGTTGGGGGCAGCTCCTCACAAAGGGCCTGGCTGGGAAAGGGAGTCCCCAGGGTGTGCCCAGGGCTGTGCTGGACACAGGGACAGAGGAGTGGCTGGGATGGGGYTGGGCTGAGCCARRGGAAAAGGGGAAGATGCTGCCAAGACATCTCAGCCTGGCCAGGGGGGATTGTCGTCTCCAGGGCTGGRGCTGAGAGCAAGGGAGGATGTTTTTGCCTCTATTAAAATAATGGCAAGGAGGTGGAAGAGGGGCTCTGCTCTGGCTGGATGYTGGCTGGCCCAGCCTGGGTGCTTTCCCGTGGAAGTTGGCTCTGTCCTCTGTTTACTCAGGACTCTGTGGTCCAAGAAGCTTTCAGGGCTGTGATGGGGAGCGTGAGATAGGTCTGAGGCTCTTCCCATTGTGCTGCAGGAGCAGGAGCACAGTGCACAGGAATTTGGTGCAGTCCCTCGGCCAAACTGGGACCCTTTGCAGCCCCTTCAGCAAAAACCTTGGCAGCAGTTCACTGATCTCCCTGCTCCAGGAGCCCCCCGTGCTCAGCTCTCCCCAGCAGTGTCCTTGGTTCCCTGTGCAGAGTGGGATAAAGCCCCTCTGTCTYTGGGGAAGCCTGGGGATAGGTTTTCTAATCTCCCCAGACTTATGCTCCCAAGTCCTCTCCTGAAAGCTGATCAGGAGGCTTGGGGTTCTTAGATGTGTTGGGGAGGATGACTCTTAAGCCAGGCAGCTCTGCTGAGTGCAGGGAGGCTGAGGATTAGAGCAGGGCAGGAGACAGAATAACCCCCCAGGCTGGCTGCCACACCAGCTGCTTCCTGGGGCTGTGCCCACATCCTTTCTCCTGCTGCTGCAGAGGCTGATCCCTGAGCAGGGCCCAGCAGTGCTGTCCCTGTSTCCAGGAGTGCAGCAGGTGAGTGCTGGGCCTGTGAGAGAGGGGAGGGMAAAAATCCCTGCTCTGGTTCCTGCAGCTTTGGGGGCAATGCTGGACTGGTGTGCAGRTCCTCCCTGGGGCAGTGCCGTGCCTGGGGTGTGCTGGGGGTCCGTGTGGGGGGCCTGGCTGAGGGGTTTGTGCTCAGGGCTGAGCTKCCCTGGTGCCAGGGGGTGCTCACTTTGCCTGGGGCTTCCCCCAGCCCCCCTTCCTGTGTTACTGCCTGGCCTGCCTTCAGAACTCCACAGTGCCACTGATAATGGCTTTCATTTTCAGCTGTAATATTAAAAACTGCCCTGATTTGGCTTCCTTTCAACTGCAGCGCTTTGTGAGGAGGCAGGGGAGAGGAGGCAGGAGCAGGGATTTGGGGAAGAAGCCCCAGCAGTTCCTCCCCATCCCTTCAGGTGGATGTTGCAGGTGCATGGGCTGAGCAGAGTCAGTGCTGGGGCTGTGTGCTGGGTGAGCAGCAAGGCTCTGGATGCACAGCCTGGCTCTGGATGCACAGCCTGGCTCTGGATGCCCAGCCTGGCTCTGGATGCACAGCCTGGCTCTGGATGCACAGCCAGGCTCTGGATGCACAGCCAGGCTCTGGATGCACAGCCAGGCTCTGGATGCACAGCCTGGCTCTGGATGCACAGCCTGGCTCTGGATGCACAGCCTGGCTCTGCGAGGGTGCACAGACACCCGGGGCTGCTCTGCCAGCTCATTTGCAAAACATGCTCAGTTCTGCTGCTGCTGCAGAGTCAGGGGGAGCTGGGCCAGTGGCTGCTCCCATCTCAGTGTCCTGGCTCTCTGGGGGCTCAGGGGGCTTGGGGGGTGGCAGGTGGATTTGCAGGGCTGGATTTGGGGTGCAGGCTCCTGGGCAGGGGGGGTGGGCTGGCAGAGCTGTGCATGGGCTGAGGAGGAGAGGCTGGTGCTGGAGCACCAACACCTCGCGGTGAGGTTGTACCCTGGGATTTAATTGAGTMATTAAAGCAAGTGGGACCTGCCTCGGCTCTGCTTTGCAGCTCAGGAAGCAAAGATGGGGTTTGACTTCTTAAAACACTGAGCTGGGAATCCAAATCCAGCCTGAGCCTGAGGGATTTGGGATGGGGGGACCCTGAGAGGATCCCCTGGGATAAACGTGGGAATCCCTCTGAGGGAATGCAGGACCCCCCTCTCTGCCAGTGTCACACCTGGCTGCTCACCTGAGGCCCTCGGGGGCTGCTGGGGCTCAGGTGGGAGGGAGGGAGGGAGGGAGGGAGGGAGGTGGTGTCAGTTCAGAGCCTGGGGCTGCTCCTGCCCTGCCCCGGTGCAGGGGGAGATGGGGCTGCTGTGTGTGGGAATGGCACTGGGAATGGCTGGGAATGGAATTGGGAATGGCTGGGAATTGAACTGGGAATGGCAGTGGGAATGGCTGGGGATAGCTTGGAGTGCCTGGGCATGGCTCTGGGAATAGCAGGAATATCTGGGAATGGCACTGGGAATGAATATGTGGGAATAGCAGAGCCCCGAGCAGTGTCTGCCGGCAGATGGGCCCGGGGGTGGGAGAGGAGCGGGAGGGAAGCGGGGCTGGGGGAACGAGGTGCTTTGGCAGAGCTGTGAAACCAAGGAATGTTCGCTGCTCACATTCCAAGTGCTGTCACATGGACCCCGTGCTGCTGTCACTGCCTTTTCCATGGAGCTCCTGTGCTCCTGCCCGGCCTGGGAGGGGCCAGCCGGGACTCGGAGCGTTCCAAAGCCACAAAGGCTGGCTGGGAACAGCCCCGGGAGGAGCGSGATGTGCGATCCTGGCCTCCAGCCCCGGTTCGCAGTGTCAGGGTAGCGCTTCCAGGAAAATCAGCGTGAGGGATGGGATGGGATGGGATGGAGCGTTCCAGGGCTGGAGCTCAGCCCTGCTCCCTGGCCAGGCACCTCACTGGGCTGTGCAGGAGTTGTGTGAGGGGGAAACTGAGGCAGGAGGAGTGAGAAAACCCCCGTGGTGTGGCCGGGCTGAGCCTGCAGCTGGGATGGGAGGTGCTGAGAGAATTCCCAGCGCTGCTTCTGTCCCTGCCTGGCTCTGCCCAGTGCCCTCTGTGCTGCTGTGCCCCCTTGGCTTTGGGCTCTGCCTCTGCCGGGCCCCCAGGGCCGGTTYTGGGGGGGATTCGGTGCCAGGCTCGTGGCCAGCTGAGTTTGGAGGTGCCTGTGCTCCTCAAAGCCTTGGAACGCCCCTCGGAGCTCGGCACAGCTCCTGGGCAGAGGCACCTGCTGGGGCTGCTGGGCTCTGATCCTGATAAACCCCTGCACGGCAGCGACCTGGGCTGCCCAGCCGCATTCCAAGTGCTGGGCAGTGATGCTGAGTGCAGGGGACAGTGCTGGGCTGGAAATGTCCCCGGGAGCCGCGATCGTGGTGCTGTTGTTGTTATAAATAGGAGCGAGGGGGGTTTGTAACCTTCCTTCCCCCCAGAGCCAGATTGCAGCAGCCTGGCTGTGTTTGGGCTCACAGGCAGAKCCAATCCATTCTCACTCAAATCTGCTGCTTGCTCGTCAGATTTAAAACATTTTTTTAAATTTTTTTTTTTTTGTTTTAAGATGCTGCATCTTTAACAAGCCCGTGATAGATGAGAATGTGATGCTCGCAGTGACAAACAGGCTCTTCCTTCCTGCCCATATGCACCATCATGCTTTCAGTTTCCCCAGCGTTATTAGGGGAGGATATTGATTGGAAATCTGCTCGGGGACGCTGTAATTGTGTATCAGAGATTTGGTGTTGCTTGGGAGGGCTGCAGTAATGCAAAAGGCTTGAGTGTTTCCGTGCAATCCAGAGGGGGAAGATTGCTGAGGACCTTGAGGTTTTGAAGGAGGAGGGGGGAGGGAGGGGGAGAGACTGAGAGAGAGAGAGACAGAGAGAGACAGAGATACTGTGGTAGGAAGATTCAGAGATCTGTTGTGCTTTTTTTTTTTAATGATACGGCGTCCACCGAGATCTACACTCTTTCCCTACACGACCCTCTCCCTGTGTTGTTTTTTTCCAACCCTTCCTCTCCCCCAGTTGCTTTGCATCAGGGCATGAAAGGAGTGGAAACACCGGGGGGACAAAAGGCACCAGAGCAAATGATGAAACTCAGTAAGGAATCAACTGGATTCAGAATTTCTGGCTGGAAAACGTTGCATTGATCAGTGTATGAATAGTCATTATGTGCTTTTGGGCTGCGTGATTGGGAAAGCAGATCAAGGCTCTCAAGATGATGATTTTTTTTTTTCTTACTTTCATTTTTTTTCTCTCTCTCTCTGCTTGTAATATCCCTGTGTGTGTGTGTCTGTGTGTGAGAGAGAGCAGCAAAATACCAAAAGTGTCTCTGGTCKCTCCTGCAAAGAGGAAAGTGCAGCCTCCTCTGACACTCAGCTTTCTCATCTCTCTCGCAGATGAAATTCTAGGCAAGAGGAGAGTATGTTCCCCCAACAGCAGCAGTGAGTGTCCTTTGGAGAGCAAGAAAGCCCGGAGTGAGTCCCCAAAGGGTAAGTGCTGCTTCTCCCTCCCCCATCCCCTTCCCCTTTCTTCTCCTCTCCCGTGAGTGGAACTTAATTGAGAAGAGGGAGGGAGGGCTGTGGGGTGGGAGCTGGGGCTGGGGCTGCAGGGGGAGGCAGCCTGGGCTCTGTTTTTCCCCTTTATCTCCTCGGAGGGAGCCTTGCAGGGCGAGAGAGGGATTGCCTCTTAATTACAGTAATTGCTTGATGATTAAAAAAAAAGCAGGCTGCAGCCTTGGAGGTGGATTTTCGGGGGGTTCCTACTTTTTTTTCAGGCAGAACGTTTTGATTCCAGGTTTAATGGGAAAGGTGCACAGGGGCTGATGGTGCTGGCATCTGCTCCTTTAAAGGGAAAAAAGGAGCCTGTCAGGGAGAATGGGGCTGCTGAGTTCTCTCTTATGCATTTATGGCACTGTTCCTATAGAGATGGAATCTGCAGAAGGTTTCTCTATTTAGGCTTTGGTGTGTTGGTTTGGTTTTTTTTTTTAATTTCTTTTTTAATCTCTTGATTTACCTTCCTATAAACACGATTTTTAAACTTTCCTTACAACTGGCAAAGTGGGATGGGTAATGGAGCCTGCAGTTAATGAGTTTGTGTCCAGGTTCAGTAAATGAGGTTTTGCAGCCGTTTCCTTAAAGGCTTTGTTGTTACTATCAGACTAATTAGCTGTCAGGAATACCCACCTCCATCCCTGGGCTCAACCCTGCACTCACATCCCGAGGCAGAGCAGTGGGAGAGGCTGGGTCCTGCCCCTGGGCTTGGAGTCCAGCTGGGACTGCCAGGGGTGGCTTCCCAATCCCCCATCAGGGAATCTCAGAGGGCACTGGCTGAGTTTGTGCTGAAGCCTCCTCAAACCACATCCTGCATATCCTGCTTTGTGAGCTCCATGGTGGGGACCTGTCCTGCATCCTGACCCACAGAATGCTCCTGTTCCTTCCCTCCTCATGCCCAAATGATGCTCTGGAGGCAGAATTCTCTGAGAGGCTGTCGAGTGCTGGTGTCACTCAGCAGAAAATGCTAAATCCTCTCTTTGCTGTAACCCTTTCCTGCCTGGTAACTCTTTTACATCAGCAGAAATGCCTCAGATTTTACTGGGAACCCTTTAAACTGCTCCTCTTTATGCTTTCCTTGATTTTTTTTCCCATGTGCTCTATTCCTGTAATCCCTGAAATGTTTCTGGTGGCTGTGCAGGGCAGTTCCAGGTGATGCTTCCATGKGTTCATAAAGGGATTTATGAGGCTCCTGGGACACATTTTATGTTTGGCTGTCCCTGCTGAGCTTGTGCCCCTCCTAATTCCAAATCCATGACTGAGAGCTGAGCCCAGGGAACTGAACCTGTGTGGGCTGAACTTCACCCAAGCCACGTGAAACCAAGGGATTCCCTTTGGATTCATCCTAAAACAGTGCCTGAGCTGGCCCATGTGGATGTTTTTGGCATGGGAGCATCGGGGTGAAGTGATCTCATTCTGTTGGGCCTTCCCAGCTTTCCTTTGGGCTCAGGGCAGGGTGAGGAGCCCCTGGCTTTGCAGGGAGTACTCAGGATGCAAATCCTGCTCCTTGGCTCACAGAGTTTCAGGGATTCCCCCAGCTTTTTAACAGAGGGGTTCCCAGGAAGCCCTGAATAAAGCAAAGTTTTATTTATTTATACTCCCAYTTTGAGGTGAGACAGAATGGAAATTCAGAGCTGGGGTTTCTGCTGATGTCCTGCTGTTCTTTATTAAATCCTTGGGGAGCTCCTGTTCCTCCAGAGCTGTGCAGGGATTTCAGCCCAGGCTGTGCTGAATTCAGGATCCCATCAGCCCCTCATGTCCTGCTGGAGGAGCTGCAGCATCTCCTGGGACCCCTTTTCCTTCAGCCTGGGGTCCTGGTGTGGCTGCTGCTCCTGCACCTCCTGCATCCCCGGGGTGGGGATGGGCTCCAGGCAGGACCTGCCCCTCTCCATCCCAGACATCCCTGCCAGGACCTGTCCCTCTCTCTCCACCCCACACTGCTGCTGGCAGGACCTGTCCCTCTCTCCATCCCGCACTGCCCCTGGCAGGACCTGCCCCTCTCTCTCCGTCCCACACTGCCCCTGGCAGCAGCTGTGGCTCAGGCCCAGCTGGGCTGGCTCTGGAGGAGCCTTTGGAAGCAGAGGAGGCTCTGGAAGAGGAGCAGTGACCCCGTGGCTCAGCTCCCACCGAGGGGAGCAGAGGCAGCCAAGGAAATCAGGGCTGCTCCCTGGCTGAGTGAAAAAACACCTGTAGGGCTGCAAACCCTTCCAGGGGGAGCAGCCCCCTCCCCTCCCCTGCCCGGAGCTCAGAGATCAGAGGGAGCCGTGTCTGGGAGGGAGCGGGGCTCTGTCACACGGAGCAGAACGTTCTGGGCACGGGGCAGTGTCTGGGAGCCAGGGCTGGGCTGGCAGGGCTCAGACACACCTGGCACAGAGGAACCCTGGCTCCTGTGTGCCTGCACAGCTCCTGCCCCGCTGCCTGCAGACCTGCAATGAGGGCAGGGAGCATCGCTGGGTTCCCCGTGGAGCAGCTGAGGAGGCTGGGGGAGGATGGATGGCAAACACACGGAGGGAACGATGCTGGGCTCACCCCTGGGCTGGGGATGAGCTCACAGGCTGCTGCTCCTCTCTGTGCTGCTGGGGGCCTTTTAAACCAGCCCAAAATCCCTCTGTGTCTCTGGGGAAGGGAGGAGCCCAGGACTGGAGCTGAGGTGCAGCTGAGCAGTTCAGACCCAGCCTCTCTCTGTTTGTCCCTCTCCTTTGGGGACACATCCATTCCCTGGTGGCTTTGGCAGCTGCACACTTAGGCCAAGGGCAGAAATGAGTTTTTAGCCCTGCTCTTGCTGCCAGCCCCCAAAGCCACAGGGCTGCTGGGCACAGGAAAACCCCTAAAGCTGCTGAGGGGCCTGGCCTGGGCTCTGGGCTGTGCTGGCCCTGCAGAGGGCACAGGGGGATGTTCTGGCTCCGAGGTGCCCAGGGGATGTCCTGGCCCAGCAGAGGATGTCCAGGGGATGTCCTGGCCCAGCAGATGCCTGGCCCGGCTGTGCCAGAGTCCATTTCACACCTGGCAGCTGCAGGAGATTTGGCGAGATCAGGCTCCCGCATTACCCCTGGTAATGACAAAAGCAGACAGCAAAGCTCCAGCAAAGCTGGAATTACTGCTGGCTGAGTCATGTGAGATCTTCCAAGTTTTAAGCATGGAAATCCAGCCTTTCCCTGGATTCCTCCTTGCTCTTAGCTCCCCTCGCCACCCCCGTTCTCCCCTCCTTGCACCTGAAATCTGCTCTGCGGCTGAGCCGATGGAGTTTATGGTAATTAAGCGTTATTAAATCCCCTCCCCCTCCCTTTTTTTGCTCTAATGACACAGCTTGGGGGGGAGAAATCGCTGTTTTTCTAAGTCAGGTCTGTGGCTTTGCTCCTTAGACCTTTGGGTAAGAGCATCAGGAGGAACTGAAACCGTGAGGAGGTGGCAGGAGCAGAGGAGGAGGAGGAGGAGGAGGAGGAGGGGGGAATCCTCCCTGCTGGGGAGGAGACCTGGCAGGGAATTCTGCCCTCTCCTCCCTCCCCTGCTGCTCCCATGGGTGTCCTGCAGGTCTGGGGGGCACTGAGAGAGCAGCCCCTGCCTTTGGGGTTTGGTTTTTGGGGCTGGGGGCAGCGTGGGCAGCCAGCTCCTCATCCCAGCGGGGCCAGGAGCAGCCTCTGGAGCTGGGCTGTGCACAGGGATGTGCTCAGGGATGTGCACAGGGATGTGCTCAGGGATGTGCACAGGGATGGATGTGTGTCACTGGGGCACGAGCTGAGCCTGCAGGGACAGCCTGGGAGCTGTGCTGGGGGCTGTGCTGAGGGCTGGGCTGGGCTGGAATCCTTCCCCTTTGGGGCTCGGGAGCCAGGGATGCAGCCCTTTGGTGTTGAAATGTTGTGCAGCTCAGACTCTATTATTATTATTATTATTATTATTATTATTATTATTATTATTATTATTATTACATACTAATTACTATAATTATTGTCATTACTATTGTTGCTGTCATTATCGTTGCTCGTTATTCATTGTTATTTATTTTTACATTCTGTTTTATTATTGCTTTATTATTGGGATGATGATGAGATGATGATGAGGACGATGAGATGAGGATGATGATGATGAGGATGATGATGAGGATGACGTTTCCCTGCTGTATTTTAGGGAGGGCACCGGTCCCGGAGCTCCTTTCCCACCCCCCGGTGTCTCTGGGGCTGTTGGCAGCCCGGGAGCCCGGCCCTGTCCCTGCCCTGTCCCTGCCCTGTCCCTGCCCACCCCGCGGTGGGTCCTGCCACCCCTTCCCCAGCCTGCCCACACCGTGCCTGGGAGTTCCTCTCGCAGTAATGAAAAGGCTTTGCCTGTGGGAAAGATCCGAGATAAAACCGTGCTGGAGCAGCCAAGGCGGGGAGCAGTAATTACTGCGAGCTGTGCTTACAGTAAACACAAAACCCCTGCGGTTCGCTCTGCCAGCCTGGGATCCCTCCTGCCCCCGGATCCCCGGAGCAGCTCCCTCCCTCCCTCCCTCCCTCCTTCCTTCCCTCCCTCCCGGAGCTGCCTCATTCCGGGAACACGGGCAGGGAGGGGACTGGGCACAGGCACAGAGGGGGAACAGCCGGCTCTGAGTGTCCCTGTGAGCGCTGCACGGGTGGGTGGCAGCGCTGTCCCTTGGGGTGTATCAGTGCTGTCCCTCGGGGGATGGCAGCGCTGTCCCTTTGGGGTGTGCCAGCACCGTCCCTTGGGTGCTCGAGCATCTCTCACCCCGTGGTGTCCCTTGAGTGCTCACAGAGGTGGGGCAGGGAGGTGCCCGTGTGCTCCGGTGTGAGCTGAACGAGGAGCTCACATCCCCCGAGGTGAGGGGCTGAGGATTCAGTGACCTCCCCCATCCTCCCAGCCCCTTTGGGGGCTCAGAGTTTGCTGCTGATTCTCTGCTGTCACAATGCAGAGCTTGGTGCTTTAGGGGAAAAAAAGCTGGTGAGGTTTTTTGGGTGCTGTGGACTTTCCCCGTGTGTAAATTTGGGATGTTGCAGGGGGTCTTGCCCACATTTGGTGGCACATGCGGGGGACAAGGCCAGCTTGGTACATCAGACCCAGAGCGCAGTGGGAATCGGTGCTGGTGTCCCTTTACCCCTTTCCTCTCTCTATTTCTGCACTGCCCCTGTATTTGAGTGACTCCCCCCTGCACTGCTGTGAGGAAAGCCCAGCCCCGCTGTGTGCCCGCAGAGCCCTCGCAGCCGCTGCTGGAGGAGGCCGTGGTGCAGATGACCCCCGAGGAGCACTACAGGCGCATGATGTCAGCCCTCAACGAGCACGGCACCTTCGAGGAGCAGCAGCAGCAGCGCCTCTACCAGCTGGCCAACAGCATGGCAGTGCCCAGCCACGGAGGTAGGGCTGGCCCCGGGCCGGGGGCTGTGCTGCCACGGGGCAGGGGATGGGGATGGCCCCGAACCCTGGGGTCATTGGGAGATGTCCCTGAGTTCTGGACTTGTTTGAGAGATGTCCCTGAGCTCTGGATTCACTGGGGATGGGTGGGTCTGGGAGATGTTCTTGTGTGTCCGTGTCTGTGTGTCCGTGTGTCCGTGTCTGTGTGTCCCTGTGTCTGTGTGTCTCATTTGGGAGATGTCCCTGAGTTCTGGATTCACTGGGGATGGGTCTGGGAGATGTTTTTGTGTGTCTGTGTCTGTGTGTGTGTGTCTCATTTGGGGGATGTCCCTGAGCTCTGGACTCACTTGAGATGGCTCTGGGAGATGATCCCAAGCCCTGGGCTCATTTGGGATGAGGCAGGGGGATGTTGTGGTGTGGAGCAGAGGGGGAGGTGCTGGCAGTGCCAGACACCCCTGGCATTTTGGGATGGCAATGGTGAGATGATGCTGCTGCCTTCTCCAGGGGCTGGAGCATCACTGAAGGGCAGAGCCGGGATCTGTGCTGTGCTGCTGCTGCCCCAGGTGTGCAGGGCTGGCACGTCCCTGCCTGGCTCAGCAGAGCATCAGCAGAGCTGCAGGACAATCTCTGGGCTCGAGTGTAAATCCCCAGGGCTCCTTGTTAGGTTAATGAAGGGGCTGTCTTCTTTTCCACTCTGCTTGGTTTGATTGGCTTCTCCGGGGGCAGGAAGGCGATGGCTGTGCAGGGAGGATTTGCTTATCAGCAAAAGGCCCAGCACTGACCTGGCCCGGGCCCGTGGGGAGC